>JAXBDA010001093.1:0-62052 GCA_036023075.1 Gaultheria prostrata | reverse complement strand
GAGGGAGAGGAGAGAGAATGGTGATGAGTTGGGGGAGAGTAATTGTTTTTTGGCAGATACTTATTGAATGATAAGGGTATTATTGTCCAATTTATAACATTTATCCTTCACATTAACGATTTTTTAACAGAAGGGGTCAAGTTGGGTAACGTTTATAGATGAGGGGGTGTATTTGGGCATTTTTTAATGTAAGGGGGTCTTCGTGTCCCAGAGGTATAAATGAGGGGGTCTTCGTGGAATTTCACCTATATTATAATTATATTTAGGGAATGATTTGGCACCCCTTTTACGTACAAATGCACTCACCTTTTCATCTTTTGGTGACAAAAATACACATAAAGGTTTATTGCAAGACAAAAAGGGAGTGCATTTACATGAAAACGGGGTGTGGAAATCATTTTTCGTCATCTCCTTTTAAATACCAGTTTCTCAATCCCAACTCAAATTCTATGCATTCAATACTAACAACACTAGAATACTCAAAGTAAGTCAGAGCAGTAGAATCTATATAAATTTGATGATAAATGTGCAAAAGAGACGAGAGAGAAAATTAGCGAGAACTTTGAATCGACTAAGACGGATGAAGAGAAAACAAAGGGTAAAAAGGAACTGATCATTTTTAGCTTGTATTTTGTCGATTAAATTTTATTGGGTTTTTTCTAAGATAGAAAAATTATCTAGTGGTGATATCGTCAAATGGATTTTAGCCTTTGTTTTGTATTAGACAGGCAAATTATTCAGTGTGGTGACACTATCAATGGGTTTCGGCCTTTCATTGTGTATTCTCTTGGAACTTTTTGTGGGTTTCAAGTTTCAACGATTGAAAATTTATCTAGTGTGGTGTCAACATTAAACTTGTTGGGATCAGTTATAAATTTAGAAGAAAAATTAAGGTTATTATAGTAATTTACCTTTTGCCCGTGGAGTCGCCTGACCTCACTCCCTACACATTGGCATCGCCACTGTGTGGGTTCAACCGTTACGGATAGGAAACTTCATAGTTTTATGGGTGTATTTTTAATAGTTTTGTGAGAACTTAAAACTTTAACTACAATTATTACGGTTGTGAATGCTAATTTGTGATCGTTGTGATAAATTAATTTATGCTTGTGATACGTTTTAGAAAAATAAATGGGCTTGTTTGACTGGCTTGGGAAATTAAAATTTTAAATGGCTTGGGCATGGGGGCATATTAAATGAAGCCCGATTTCTAATGGGACTGGCTTGTGCATGCACAAATCTCGTTATTATCTAGTATAAGCCCATCCCAAACCCGTCGCTAGCCTGGTGTATGTGCCTCCTATCATCAACGCCACGATATCACGACAGCGAGCAACAACACGGTGTTTAGGACTTCATTTTTTCACTTTTTACATTTTTAATTTTTTGAATTATGGCTTGAATGTATTATGGATCTGTAGAGTATTTGGGAGATACGTAATATGTGCAAAATACTTTTTGCAACATCAGTATTTTTAACACGGGGAACCAAATCACATGCATTAAAAATTAACTACAAAATATAATCATTATTCATTACATACTACTAACACAATTTTGTTTGGGACCTATTTTTATACTACCTCCGTCCCAAATTAATGCTCCCTTTTCGGCAGTCGTGCCACTCAATAAATTATCTATATTTCACAATCTATAATGTTTTTTATAATTTCGAAAATTTTGTTTTAAAAAACTAATTGAGATCTATCAAATAAGATCTATATTGGATATAAAAAGCACCATAGATTGAAAGTTATGGATAATTCTTTGAGAGATGCCAAATAGTGAAAATGAACCTGCTTTGCTCCGTACTTTGTTATTTAATAGCATGCCCAAAGCGTAGGGCTAATGTCGGAGTTAGCAATTTACCGGTAAGACCGGATCGAATCCACAGGGACCGAACGTACCGAGCGTGAAATTTGTCTTGCGCGTGATGAATTTTAGCCTTAAAGCGGCAAACTTTGAATTTGTTATTTGGGCTGGAATTCTCTCAACTTCGAGAATGACTCGGAAGATTGAAAGGACTAAATTAAACTAAGGCAAGGTCTAGAGGATTCCAACACCCATGACTGGGGTCAATTCATTCTCCTCTAAAATAACCGGCTCGGAGATGTCGTTAAACATCTCCGAACGGAAGATTTGGCTTTTGAACTCATCTTTGAACTAGAAAATGGTGTTCAGTAAAGTTTAGGGTTCTTTGAGAAATTGGCAAATCCCGAGGGTGACATCGCCCAAAGCATCCCACGTGGCAAGAAGCGTAGCTCTTGCCTACGTGAGATCAATGAGGTTAACAACCTCCGATTTTGCTACATAAAGATGAACCCGTAACTTTACTAAACAAGAAATGTTTACCACATGGCGAGGAGAGCGAATCAACCTAAGTCACGGGTGCTAATCACCCCATGACCAAGACTACGTAAGCTACTCACACAACATACTAGAAAACTTGACTAGAAATTTGAAGGAAATAAAGAACATGACAAATAACTCTAAAAACTGATTTTATATGAAGATCCTAGACTTGCCTACAACATTAAACCTTGAGAAATCAACAAACAAACATTACTAACTTGAGTTTTCAAAGGAAATGACTAGAAAATGAAGAACGAGAATTAACCGATGAAAACGGAAATAAACTGGATTTAAAGAGAGATCTTGAGTGTAACTACAACATTAATACACAAGAAATTAACTACAAAAAGAAACTCACATGAGTTCTTGAAGGAAAATCAAATTACAAGCTATGAAGGTTTTCCTCTTTAAACTAAACTAAACTAAAAGTGAAGGAGGGAGGAGAGGGAAAGAGAGAGGGAGAGATATATACAACACACTCTTTCTCTCACAAAAATATCCTAAAAGCAACTTAAAGTAGAAGTTTCCTTAAGTGGCAAGTAATAAAGTTGCTCAAAAAGACTCACTGGGCCATTTGGATCGATCCACAGGCAAGAGTGGATCGATCCAACTAGCCTAGAAATTCCCCGTCCACAAGTTGGATCGATCCACTAGCAAAAGTGGATCGATCCAAGGTCCTCTGTTCAGCTTTTTGCAAGTTGGATCGATCCAACTTTGCCTATGGATCGATCCAACTTGCTTCTTCAGGCAGATTTTTGACCCGACTTCGCGGGCACGCCCCGGCTTCGTCCGAACTCGAATTGCTGCGTTTCTTGAACCGTTGGAAAGCTCTATGAGTCTACTTTCAAACCCAATTGATCTCATTGTCATGGCCTTTGTATCTTGAGAGCTATGAGCCTTTACCTATCAGTGTGTCAGATTTCCTCGAGACTCATAGCTCTAGATTTCTTGTTCCTTTGTTCCGGGCCTTCCTTGAACCTTCAAAAGCTCCTTGAATTGACTTCTAAGCTTCGGCGATTGTCCTCCACGGCATTGAGGGACCTTGGGTACTTCTGGATATAACCGGAGTCTTTGCAAGCCTTTGGAAACGGATTTAGCCCTCCGGCTTGATCGAGTGTCCTTTGAACTTCCCGAGCCTTCGCTAAATCTTCGTGTCTTGGCTCTCGAGGCTCGATGGTGGGATGACATGGGACACGTGGACCTCGGATCCTTGGGATTCGTCCCAGAGCTCTTTAAATGCGCTTTTTTCCATGGTTTTACCTGAAACTACCAAAAACACACTTTGCGCAACATCAATCATATCAAGCGCTAAAACGCGTGTGTGTGTGATCTAAACGAGCTAGATGAGCCCGAATATGTACAATATTATGGGCTCATCAAAACCATTAATTTGGGACGGAGGGAGTAATTTTTACTAACAATACTTAAAATGTAGTATAAATAATGGGACTGTTGGGAGGTGTGTAAGGGCCCAGGGCCTCACTTACATCCCCTAGATCTGCCCATGGCAACATGATTAGTGTTTGAGAGATATGTACAGAATATATTATGCAAGTCCTTTTTAACTAAGGGCTAGTTCTCCAATATATTTTTAGGTGATAAAATCTGAAATTTTAGAACCATGTTTTCTCAACAGATTATATGAGAACTACATTTTACGAGAACTACATTTTATGGCATTGGTAAATATGGCATTGGAGGGTAAATTGGTAAGGTGGAGATTTTATGAGAACTACATTTTATCTATTGAGAAAAGAAGGTCATTTTATCAACCCTCCATAAAACCCAACTAAAATGAGAATTTTTATTTTATCACCTAAAATCTATTGGAGAACCCAACCTAAAATGAGTAAAGTGTAAAATTAGAAGTCAAAAAAAAGAAATCTTCCCCTAGTTTTGACTTCTCTTCTCTTAAGCAAGAAACCAAGAAAGAGTGTTCTCATGACTCATTACGAGTAACCCTTTCAAACTGTCAAAAAGAGTATTAAAAAAGTAAAACAAGTGAGGTATCTGAATACCCGCAACGATTTGATGTGCTTATGTCATCATCTTTTACTATGTGAATTTTTTCCTCCGTGATGTTTCATTTCTTTCTTTAGCGTTATTTTTAATTTCCGTTCTTAGTTAGCGCTTATTTGTTTGACTTGAGATAACAAAAAAATGGGATATAGAATCCCTGGGATATGTGTGAACCATGGAATCCCTTGGGATATGCTCAGAATATAAATGGATAGAGAAAATTCATATCCGGTATTTGTATTCTATAAGATATAGCCAATTGGGAAGCATTGTTTTTGTTATAGCTAGCACATGGGCAACAGGATAAATCCCATCCAAATCCCACTCTCCCATGGGATTTTATATCTCATACGGAATGGGATAAAAAATGGGTGGGTGAAATTCCATCTAAATTAAGGATAACAAACACCGGATTTCAGCCAGGTCCCCATTTCACCGCATATCTCACCCTCAAATCCTACATAACAAACAAGGCCAGGTGAAGAGATTTTTAAAAAATACCATGTGGAATATCTCTCTTTTCTAAATGGAACTTAAACAAGTCACTTCATGTACTAACAATCGTGTCCTTATCTGAAGGCACTTATCCTCCTCCGGAAGCTTATAAAAGAGAGGCCAAAAAAATTTGGTGTTTGGTCAAATGCCACATTTTGCCAATTTTACCCTCTGATTGGAAATTGCCCTATTGGTTTTCTTGTAATTTTGCCACAATGCTATGCCCTTTTGGTCTTTTGGCTATGTATGGCTAAATTACGCATTTGAGTCCCTGGAGGTTGTTGCTTTACGCATTTGAGTCCCTAGAGTTTGTTGCTTACGCATTTGAGTCCCTAAAATCTGAATTAAAATACACGGGCATAAAACTCGTGCTAGGCACGAGACCTTGAACCTAATTTGTGAAAAAGCATCGACTTAAATACGATAAAAGTTAAAAATTAAAATTGTTTACCATCAATAGAAGACTTACCTTAAGGAATCAAGCAAATACAAAACTGTCAAACTAAACATAAAAATTTGAAGTTATCATTCAAAACCACAGAGCATATCAGCATGACCTGCCGGAACACATACAATTTTTTTTTTGTGTTTGCACCCAAACAAATCCTTCATTTCTCAACATTTTATATTAATTCTTGTATTTTTCAAGGTTTCAAAATCTTAATGTAAAATGGTTTACTCTTTTATATTTCAACAACTTTTTGCCATCCACTTTATTGCTTAATTTCCTCAATCAAGATTTTGAGAACTCATGCTCAAATTGATAACATGGAAAACTAGGGGCACAGTAAATTCTCTATTGTGTTAAATATACAGATTCATAACCCATTGAAGACCCTGTTTCCAGCAACCCCTGCCAACACTTTGGGGCATCTTGCAGTTGACTCTTGAGAATTCCTCCCCCTCCTAGAAGGGAGGAAGGAGGCCACTTTAGGGCTGTAAACGAGCCGAATCGAGTCGAACCCTATGAGGTTCGGGATCAGTTCGGTAAGATATGAGTCAGGCTCGGGTTCGATTCGAGCCTAGACAAGTGAGCTCGAGTTCGGCTCGTGAAAAAATTTCGAAGCTCGGGCTCGACTCAAATGGGCTCGTTAAACTCAAACGAGCCGAATCGAGCCGAATTTAGGCTCGAATCCAGCTCGGTAGGGCTCGTTAAACTCAAACGAGCCGAATTGAGCTGAATTTAGGCTCGAATTCAGGCTCGAATCCAGCTCGGTAGGGCTCGTTAACAATTTAAAACACAAACCGAGAATGGAAAGAGACATGCTTCAAAATAATGTTACATGTAGATCTACCACAATAATCAAGAAATCAAAAGAAAACAAACAGATCTACCATAATAATCAAGAAATCGAAAGAAAAACAACACAAGAAAAAAATATTGAGAACTAAATTCCTCAAACTATAAAATATTTATAGGTAGACCCCTAAAGTATTATTAATTATATTTTGACCCTAGGTTCGCGAGCCTAACCGAGCCGAATCCACTTAGGTTCACGTTCGGCTCATTTATGGAACGAGCCTAATATTGAGGTTCAAGTTCAGTTCGTTTAGTAGTCGAATCGAACTCGAACGAGCTCTTACCGAACCGAGCCTCGAATAGTTCACGAACGGCCCAGTTCATTTACAGCCCTAGAGGCCAGTACTCTCCCAATGGCCGTATTTGGCTTTTTTGTTTGAGCAATTGGTCGAGAAAATGCGGCGAGAAAGTCTTTCGGGGACTCTTATGTTCTTACACTGTCTATAATTCTAAGCACTAAAAGAAAATATTTTAGAGTGCATTATAAGAAAGTGGAGTGCAAAAATCATTACTGAATGTAATTAATATAGTTCGGTACATCAAAATTATATCCAAAACCAGAAACTTATCTTTTGTACTTTTTCATATTACTCTCTGTTTTAGGGGTTAAATAACATTATTAGTCTTAAATTAACGAGTAAAAATTTGTTCACCCTCACCAAAAGAGAGTGAACAAAACCCTCACCCTGATTGGTTGAAATGGTGTGGGGTCCACCGAATCAATACATTTTTTGGTAAGCATGACATCACTTTGTGGTGGGATCCACACCATTTTTTGTGGACCCCACAATATTTCAAGCAATCAGGGTGAGGGTTACGTTCACCCTCTTTAACTATCTAATCAACTTAAAGAGGCCACTAATATTAACAATTTTTTTCTTTTTGTTTTGTGGGAGAAAAAAAAAACAGAGTTGGACCAAACTAAACAACACTGAATTCTTTTTTATTGGGCTAAAGATGGGAAAGAACTTTAATTGGGCTGGGCCCATAAACCTTCGTTGAACAACCTAGGGTTTTCATATCACACTACGTAAAACCCTAACACAATTGCAAGTTGCTCAGGGGAAAAAGCTCTGATTTTGATCGAAAACCAGAAGAAAAAATGGGAGGAAAGTGTCCACACAGGAAGGTGAAGAAGAGAAGGTACTCTCACAAAACGTCTCGACGCACCAAATTCGAACTCAAAGATATCCTTTTCCATTGTTTTCTTGTATTTCCTCTTGCTTTCTCGGTGAAATTTTGTGGAGATTTTTCGTACTTTGCAATTAATTTTCTTGACTATTGAGTCTGGATCACGTGACGATGCTGTTTACGAGAGTCTTCAGAAGACGGATGAAGTGAACAAGCCTTTGCCTGTCGATGAAGATCTTCCAGGGATGGGCCAATATTACTGCTTGCACTGCGAGTAATTTATCTTGCTCTTGTTTATTGGAAATATGTTTTGTTTTTTAATGTTTTGATTTTTATGCTTCTTTTTTTTATTTTATAAATTGGTTTGTTTTCGGTGTTTTGCTTACATTTGATTCATTTTGTCGATCTCTCTAGTCGATACTTTGCAAGTGTGGCGGTGAGGGACGAACATTTCAAGACGAAACGACACAGGAAACGGTTCGTACTTCTTTTGGTTCATCTATTCATTTTGACTAGTAGAAGAGGAATACATAAATATTAAATTGAAATGTTGCAGTGTCTTGGCATGGGTTGTGTAGTTGTTGCTAATTGCTGTTACATCTTGATGTGTATGAGTTTTTTTTTTTGTGTATGTGTGTAATGTAAGAACATCACATAGTGGAATTGAAACAAGCATGCATTTATTTGTGCTAGCTTACAATGTTGACTTCTTGTTGGCGAGCTTGAGGATTTCAAGGATTGAAGTGGAATTGGTTTTTAGGGCGCGATGTTTAAGGGGGGAGGTTTGATCCCAAAGCTTCTCTTCGGCTGGGGAAATTTTTTTCTCAAGGATTTTTATTACTTGACATTGGACCAATGCAGATGGTGAGTGTCTTAGTTCCTAACCTCTTTACTTGACATTGGACCAATGTAGATGGTGGTAGGTTTAGGACGCATGTTGTCGGAGCCACCTCTAGAGGTCTATACACAAGTATATTCGAAGTGTTATGGAGACTTAGTTTTACATTGCCTACAACCAGGATATGCGATCCTTTTGGAAGAGAACCTTTCATCCTGCACCACATTGGCGAGGCAGATGAGTTCTTGAACTTTGGCAATGAATTCACGCCTTCTTATTAACATTGCAGCCATGAGGGCCTGTCAAATAGCGTACAACATCGTTATGTTTGGATGGGACATGACAATGTGGTGCCTTGTGATGCAACTGCATCTAGGCTTGTGTTTGCATATAACTAGCACTATAGACCCTATTGCGTGATGATCATAAAACAGTTTATTAGCACAATTGTCATTGCCTTCTCCCAAACGCCTTGTAGCATCCACTTTAACGGCGATGTAAGACATTTGAATGCTCTACTTCCTAATTATCCATTTCCAATCTTAAAATCATGTTCCATTGTGAGATATATAGTTGCTTGTTGGAAGGCAGATCTAACCTTGATATCTATGAGCTTAGGCCTTTGGACTTTTCGTTATTCCAATCGTACTTGTACCTGACCCATCAGGCACTTGTTTTCTTGAAGTTAGTTAAGTTGAACTTCTATTGCAGACATTTGTTTAGCTTGTACGAATAAGACTAGAATACTTGGGCTTCACATATTCATTGCAATAGCTTTCATTCTTTCTTTTTTTGGTTGAAAAGCAATAGCTTTCATTGTTTTGTATGATGCAAATTTAGTTTGAATCATGTTCACTCCATTATTTTGTATTCCTCGTCATGTATTGTATTTTGTGATGTCCCGAAATTCTTGTCCTCTTTGAAAAGTCAAAGTAAAGAAGTGTGTAAATTTCCACAAAACTACCCCTTTCCACAAACTAACCCTCCCTCATAAATGATCAAAAGTAATTTTTTAAGGAAGAAAATAAGGGGAGCATTGGAA
Organism: Gaultheria prostrata; assembly: GCA_036023075.1. NCBI lineage: Eukaryota > Viridiplantae > Streptophyta > Magnoliopsida > Ericales > Ericaceae > Gaultheria > Gaultheria prostrata. Next base: position 52,875 of record JAXBDA010001093.1, on the reverse strand, counting down.
ATGTAATCAAGGTATCAAACTTTCTAACCAGACATGCATTAATTGCATGTCCCTTTTAAAAATTGGTTTCCCTTTCAAGACAAGCAATATGGGACGGTCCGGACGGTGGGAGTAAATGATAAGGCCAATGCCCAAAAACAAAAAAAAAACCACATGTTTGGTGTAAAAAGGTTGTACATTTGATCTAATTTTCTTGAAAATATCTTGTTGCACAGCGTATGATAAACTCTCCCCAAGTATGCTTTTGAGTGTGAGTTTCATTGAACAAGGAGACTCTTTTACCACCATCTTGACTTCCTACGTTTTCATTACAATAGATAGATTTAATATGATATGTTACATTGTGTAATTAACAATCGATGTATGAATATCGGGTTATGGTTTTGAGTATCATAACGCTGGCAATGTTTACAAATTGGTGGCCATATTCATCTTTCACTCTTTGGTAGCAAGTGTTGCACAAATCAATCACATGACTTCGTGTCCGTGCACTGGATGTATTCGATGCGAAAATATTAGGCCTGCAAATAGTTTAACTACTTCAAAAGAATTATATAAGATGTTCCTCAATGATGATTCAATTGTGCAATTATTTAGTTAAGAAATTAATTACACAATTAAAGAACACCTTATATTATAATATTTTTTGAATTGTTAAATTAAGTGCTTGCCCAATATTTTTCGTACCATTGAATACATTCAGCACATGGATACTGAAAATCTTGTGATGATTTGTGCTACTCTTACGACCAAAGAGTGGGAGATTGTTTTGGCTGCACAACTTGTGAACATGGGTATTCCTACGTCGATCATTAATTACAGTGCAAAGTATAGTATCCAAACCTAGGTAGGATGTCAACATAGTGGAAAAAGACTACTAATTCAATGAAAAACTCACATTTAAGGATACTCGGGCAGAGTTTATCCTCGATGCCCACAAAGAGATTTTAAGAAAATGAGATCAAAAGAACGACTCTTTTAACACCAAACATGTGATTTTTACTTTTTCTATTTTTTTTATTCGTGCACTGGGGTTATCATTTATTACTCTAACATGATAATGGGTTGAACATGATTTAGAAGTATATTGCATTGTACGGAATCGTGCCTACACATTTGTAATTCCAATACCAAAAAGTCCATGTGAATTAACTTGTGCTAATTTTGTTTCATTTGTGCAGAATGTCGATTGGTCTGAGGAATATATGTACATTTCTACATAGATTCTCATATCATAATAGTGAGTCTTAACTATTACTCCTTCGGTCCCTTAATGTTAGTCCCACTATTCCTTTCTTGGCTGCCCCAAAATTGATGTCCACCTGTGAAAATCAAGGACCAAAATCAAGTAAATTTCCTTCTTTGCCCTTCTTATTTGAGCAATTGTGATGTAGGACAGATTCGGAATAGGGTTAAGGCTGCCTAAACACAAATGAAAGATACTGTTTTGGGGCTGTGAACAGTGAACGAGAAGAGAAGAAGAAGTTTTTAAGAAGATAGATCTAGGCCTCACACTTGGGTTACCAAAGGCATCACACTAGGGCTCTTTAGCATCACACCAAAGAATGAGATTGCATCACACAATCTTAAAGCATAAAGCTGCTGGGATTTTCATATATTCAATCATTCATAATTCAAACTCTTGAAGTGCATCAATTTATAGACTCCTAGGCGTGCGTTAAATGCAAATGACTACTCCTATTTCCAAACACATTAATTACTCCTATTTCCAAGAAGCCTAGGTAGGCATAAATGAACCTAATAGTTGGAAGGTCACAAATCCTTTTAAATGTTCTAGAGGATCAATAAGATGAAAAGTCACAAAACCTTTAAATACTCCAGCCAATGCCTCGTTAATAGCTCCATTTAGTGGCCAATGTATTACCCTTCCAGTCCATAAGGACCATAACTTCCAGCCATACGAAATTATCAAAATAACCGTGACCTCTTCGTATGGACTGCATCAAAATGGCAAAGTTTCTTTTTACCAAATTCAAATTTAAATTTAAGGGATAAATGTGGAAAGTTAAACAATGAAAAGCACAATGATTATGTCTCAGAAAAAACTTGGAATCCCAATGTGGGACTAACATTAAGGGATGGAGGGAGTATAATAGGTTGAGATTTATAGTGCTTTACCCTTATTTATGTAGGAATGTCGACAAAAAGCCCAACACCATGGAGAACGTAGCAAAATGCCTGCTTAGTTATGGGGATTTGTTGAAGAATTTGAGTTTTTCAATGTTTTTATGTCGTCGAACAAATAGACTGGAGCATTCTACCTTGTTTGTGTTTTTAAATCGCTAACTAATTCTGTGAAGGGATAGACTGAAGTATATTCCATTGTTCAAGTTTTTAAGTCTATTATGTGCATAGCGCAGGCTTTATGTGATCAAACGGAGAAGTGTGAAGTAAATAAAGTCAGACAAAGTTATAGGTTTGTTGATTCATGTTTGGAAAATAAAAAGATACTTGCCTTAGCGCCCAATTTGTCGTCTACGGTTCTTTAATAGTTTGCCACAGAAAGACTTGCTACTAGTGGTCACTTCTTTTCAAAATCCGAATAGGGTGTTGCACTGCTGGCTACTAACCCACACCCGTGCATGTGCCAATATACGGTAATGAGTTGGCCTAGGCATGGAAGGGGAACTAATATTTGATACAACTGGTTTTCTATGAAGTCTATTTCAGTAGTGTATGTTGGCAATGGTGGAGGATCTAGATAAAAGTTTTCTTACTGAAATTATCTTGTTGATCTCGTCTGTCATTTGGGTTCAAAAGTGCTTGGATTCTCTCTTGTTTCTTTGAACTTGATATGAGTTGGGTCTTAATGCTTAGAGGGTAGTATTTGATGATTTCCTCAGGGAAAATTAGGCCCTGCAAGTAGCCATATATACAACAAATTTCACTTGTCAAGGGAGAAATTGTGGTTTGCCTACCTAATTTTGATTTTGTGCTTGGCTCCACTTGGGCTCAAAAGGATCTTCATTTTTATTTAAGACCTACAAACTAATGCTGTGTTTACTTCCTTTTTATCGGGAAATAAATTGAGCGGCTTTTGAGATGACCCTTCTGTTGATGCAGAGTGAAGCTGATGACGGGGCCTGCACCACATACACAACTTGATGCTGACCTAGCTGCTGGTATGGGTATGCCAGATAATGGTCCAAAACTAATGTCAACATGAGGTTTATCTGTGGATATTCGTTCAGTGTGATCTTCAATGAGCTTCGAAGTAACCCTCTTCATACCCGATATCTTTTACTTTTAGCACCAATCCTTCTTGTTACAAGTTAAGAATGATGTGTGTTGTCCTCGTAACATTTATGTTTTCCAATCAATCCTCTGTGATAGCTTCATTGGCTCATGAATTTAGCTTCCATTTTCTTTGGGGTTCCTGTCCTTTCTTTGTAAATTAGTTGTTGGATTGAATGTTTGATGAGATGCAAAGTGAGTTTAGCAGAAGTGATCAGTTGAAGATTTTTTAATGCCAATTTTTGGGTTCTTTAGCCCAATCGTTCGGAGCAGCTAGTTTATTGAAGAATGTTTCAGTGCGTTTGTCGGGGAGTTTTGTTCACTCTTCTGCAAAGCACTGTAATATAGGTCGACGAGACGACGACTCAACCTTGTTGTCTTCCCACCGAGACCTTAACGTTTGTGTGCCCAAAATGCAATAGCCATACCAGATCTAGGATGTGGTATTCAAACAATTCAGTGCGAATTAGATGGGTGTTGGGTTATTTAGGTTTTCTTTTAAGGGAAATGTACTTCAAAAATGTCAGTATAGTTTTAAATTTCATTTTGGTCACTTTTTCTCACTTTTCATTTTTGACACATGCATCTGTTTGATGGAGTGTGGTAAGTGTTGTGTGGCAAAACTACGTCGTTTTGCTTGATTTTTTGGCACACTTATGAAGCTTCCGGCCTTGTTTGGAAGAAGAAAAACCACTACAAAGTGCCTAAACCCAAAGCACCTAAAACCGAAGTGCCTAAATCCAAGTGCCTAAACCTACTATACCCTACCCCAAAGAGCCTAAATCCTTAAATTGAACCCTAAAATTAACTCTCTAGACATGACCCTTGGAAGTTTTGGAGGCGTACCAAGAAAATGTGCAAAACGACATAGTTTTGCGCACAACACGCACAGTTCCAACTTGATTGGCTCGATGCCTCCAAATGCATGTCGCTGTGGTTAGGCCAAAAATAATGGCTTGAGCCATGGCCATTTTTGTAGTCATGAATAGTGACATTTTATCAAAGAAAATACAATATTTGTGTAATGGTATTGGTGCATTGTCATTTGCAATGCCAAAGCCATTGTTCTCCATAATTCACTTTCTATCCTATTTTCAACCAACTTATTCTCCTTTCTCAATCTACGTATTCCTTGTACTCAATTGTAAAACTACCGTTTTAATAAACTGCACTTCTAAATAAACTTTATTTCATCTGTCTCTCAATTCACGCATTTACACTTGTTCACCTTCTCACTTCTATGCTCTCTCTCGGATTTCTGCGGCAGAAAGTGCTCCGGCAATGGCAACGGCAATGGCCGCTAGATCGACCCACAGAGTGATCCAGCAACAAGCGCTCTCTTTCGCGCGCACATGAAATGATTATCCCAGGAACAAAGTGGGAGGCAAAATAGCTATATAAATGGCTCCAACTATTTATGGCAATAAAAATTACAAACAAGTATCGGAGCACGCATTTTTGCAATTTTTGCCATTTTTCGATAGTGACTGAAGCCATTTCTCAAATTTGGGGAACATGATTTTTTGGGTTCTTTGAGTTCCACTTCGGTTCTTTAATTTCCGGACTCCAACATTGGGTTTTATTTCCCGAATATGATAAGAGTCTGTCCATCCTTCGTTCATAACATTGTCCACTAATGTAATGACAGGGACTGAAAATCTGAAAAGCAGAGGTGTCAAACAGGCCGTACCATGTCAGCCCGGCCCATTTAGCTTCGTGTCAACTGTGTTTCGTGTCGTGCAGTGCAGGCTGGTTTACTTAATTTTGTCGTGCCAATCCGTTTAAATAATCGTGCCGTGCTGCCACATCTCCAACCGAGTTTTGGTGGGAAAAAAAATTGTGTAACAACTATATCTATCTATATTCTTATCTTTACGATTTTGAAACAAATAATTGTTAAATAGGGTTTTTTTTAATGTAATACTCCCTCCTTCCCTTTTATAGTGTGTACATTTCCATTTTGGGTTGTCCCTTAATAAGTGCGTGTTTTGAAAAGTTAGTGGGTATATTTCCTATTTTGCCCTTAAAAGTAGATTCCTTTTTAAAAAGTTAGTGGGTATTATTATATTGATAAGGGTAAGTAATAGAAAGTAGATATAAAAGTTGAAAAAGTTGATGTGAGAGAAAAATAGTTGGAATTCTCAGGTAACACACTTAAAAAGGGACGGAGGGAGTACTATTTTTAGTAAAATTAGCGGTATTTATGTAGTACTAACTTTAGTTTTCTAATGATTAAAGACTTAGCATGTCAATTAATTTAATAAAATTAGCAATTAATTTTTTTTGGTTGCCTTAAAAATTAGTATTTGCTGTGTCGTTCTTCATGAGCCGTGCCCGTCTAAAACAACATCGTGTCCAGCCCATTTCTAAGTCGTGCCCGTATAAGACCGTGCCATTAGCCATGCCCGGCCCATTTCTGTGTCGTGCCCGGCCTATCTAAAAATCACGCCGTGCCATATCCGTGCCAGTGCCAACCGATCGCATTTCGTTTGACACCACTACTGTGGAGTAAATAAAATTATACAATAGTAAACAGAAGTGTTTCCTGTGAATAATGTCTGCTGTGCCTTTCACCAAAGTTCACTCTCCTGATCAGTTGTTATGATCAAGTCAATCAATGAAAGTTGCCCCTATGTTGTTTAAAATCATAATGTCTGGAAATTGCCCCCTCTGCATGCTTTATTTCCTGTCATCACTGTCATCACGGATGGGATAAAAGAAAGGCGGCAAAATTATGATTCATCTGGACTGGGAGCAGTGCAATTGCTTTTACAGTAGTACAAAATTGTTGGTGAAAAATGATTGAATTTGAAAACGCATGGCGGGTCGCCCTTCTCCAAGAATCCAATGCCCCACTCTAGAAAGGAAAATTATTACTCGAATTTGGAGAGACGGTGCTTTTGGGGCCTTTTCCACTACTTATTTGAGTAGGTTCTTTCACTAAGTGTGTGGTGCAAAAGGCTCTTAGAGACGCATGACGGGTCGCCCTTCTCCAAGAATCCAATGCCCCACTCTCTCAAATGGAAAATTATTACTCGAACTCGGAGAGGCGGTGTTTTAGGGGCTTTTTCCACTACTTATTTGAGTAGGTTTTACCACTAAGTGTGTGGTGCAAAAGGCTCTTGAAAAATCACGCGGCGGTGCTCCAGAAACACCGATGATTACTAACTCTAGAAAGTAGAGATCAATCTTATTTTTTTTGGTTTCTTGCTTTAACAAACACTAATGAGAAGAAAGGGGGAACTGTAGGTCAAAGTAATACGACTAGAAACCTAGACATGATCTCTTGTCTAAATATTGGTTTAAACACTCAACTTCTTTTTTGTCCAACCCTTAATATTCGCCAGAAAGCAACGTTGGACCTACTTCCTCCGCTACCTTTTTTCAGTTGAGTAAATATTTATTTCGTAAAGTTTATGGGGTAAAAATTGTTACATTTTCTATTTTGTCCCGAGTAGATTCTAAAGAATCCCATAAAAAGTGTAATTTATGTATAAATTTCTAAGTATGAAAAGTTATACTCCCACCATCCCAAATTATTGCTCCTATTTTTTTTTTTTGGCTGTCCCAAAATAAAGGACCAATTTAAAAAGTTAACAAAAAAAGTACTCCATTTCTTTTTTTGGGGGGGGTACAATTATGTAATGCTCGTAAATAATTGGATTTTCAAAGCAGGAGCAACAATTTGGAATGGAAAGAATGTAATTTTAAAACAGTAATGATGACGTCTCAATAAAAAGTTAAATTTACGGAGGTGGAGACTTAAAAAAGAAGAGAGGAGTAGTTGGTATGATTAAAATGGAACGCGCAACCCGCAATGAACAAAGACTTTGCTGGTAAAAATTAAAACACAAGATTTCTTGGTTTATGAAGATCAAAAAAGATACGTTTGATCCCAACTTTTTCTGTTTTGGTACAATGCATTTGATCCCTAACGACCTCAAATAAGCCAAAAACTCAGCTGTACAAGGATAGAACAAGTCTGTAGTGACTAGGAGCCAATCACATCCATGTTAGTAATTTTTAGGAACAAAGAGATTATGGTGTGCCCAACCCCCACCACAAAAGTACTAGTACAAAGAACAACATTCAAATTCCATGAACGAATTCCTATCATGTTCCTGTCATTTTCCTCTCTCCACCAGCTATTCTAGTGGCACTGTCTCTCTTTTTACCCTTGTTATGTTTCTTCTTCTTCCTCTTCACTGAGCTTTCCTCTGGTCATTATCTGTCCTTTTTCAGTCTCTTTCTCATGTGCAAGCACCCACGTGAACCCCCACCCCAATAATGCTGTTCCTTCTCTTTTTTACATCTAAGTTCATTGTCATCCGAAGGTTGAAGATGCCCAAGCTATGATCAAGATCAGCCGGTTCAAAATCGGCCACGGATTGATACCAAGCCCGTGTTGATTATGATGTATCGTTATGGTGCTGGCGGTGTTCTAAAAGAATGTCTGCAAGGCCAATTACTCGCCACCTAGGTGCTAGAATCCCCTCGCCGACCAGCCCAACTAATTGCCCGACTAGGCACAGAATACTCGGCCCTGGAAGCTAGAAGGTGCCCGGCCGCCCTGGGAGCACCTAGTGAGTTTTAGAACCACCTAGGTGCTAGAATCCCCTCGCCGACCAGCCCAACTAATTGCCTGACTAGGCACCGAATACTCGGCCCTGGAAGCTAGAAAGTGCCCGGCCGCCCTGGGAGCACCTAGTGAGTTTTAGAACCTTGGGTGCTGGGTTTAAACCCCAGTACCAGAACGATTAAACTACCCTTTTGTAACTGAGAAAGTGATGCAAATCACCAGTTACGTTCAAATTAGACCCCCTGTCGATCATCGTTTAGAAATCTCCAGACTACAGTAAGGTCTTCTGTGACAGATACATATATCTAAGTCAGTTAAAGCGACATATTTTCTCATTGGAAACACACCCCGATACACGAATGCACCAATAAAGGAGAGGGGAGATCAATCAAAATAGGAATATATATATTATGGGAATTTCAGATGATACACATACTATGCTATACCAAATCACAAGACAACATGACCTCCAAAAAAAATCATCAAAAGGTATTAGAGATATACTTCTTTGTTGAACTATTTTCTTTCGAGTTCACTAGCAGAGCTCATCATCTTCTTTCGGCCGAGCTGAAGAAGACGACCCTGATACCATGTTCAGGGTCTGCCCGTGGGTGAACCTTTGCAACTGTATCATACGGGAGTAAACCCCATCTGGGTAGTTTTTCAATAGGTGTGAATGCGAACCCTGCTCCGCCACTTTCCCATCGTCTATAACCGCAATGACGTGGGCGTTTCTGATTGTTGATAGCCGATGGGCAACCACAATCGTGGTTTTTCCCGAGCAAGACCGCTCCAATGCCTCTTGCACACACCTTTCTGACTCGGCATCAAGCGCGCTTGTGGCTTCGTCTAGTAGCAATATCTCCCCCTTCCTTAGAAAACCCCTAGCAATTGCAATTCTCTGCTTTTGTCCCCCGGACAACTGAACTCCCCTCTCCCCAACAAATGTCTTGTAACCATCCGGTAACGAAGAGATGAACTTGTGGGCATTTGCCAGATTAGCCGCCTCGATTATCTCAGCTTCAGTAGCCGATTCACGTCCATAAGCAATGTTTTGATAAATGGTGGTCGCAAAAAGGCACGGCTCTTGAGGCACTAGAGTAATGTGTTGTCGCAATGATTTGAGGCTGTACTTTCTTATGTCCTTCCCATCAATCAAGATTCGTCCGGAAGACGGCTCATAGAATCGCTCTATTAGAGCGATGACCGAGCTCTTGCCGCACCCGCTAGGGCCCACAAGCGCAAGAGTCTTTCCTGCTCGCGCCCGGAGGTTTAGGTCTCGGAAGACAGACACGTCAGGGCGGGAGGGGTAGGAAAAGTCGACGTGCTTGAATTCTACTTCCCCACGGAGGCGGTCAGGGACTGTGGTGGATTCCGGATCATCCGGATCGATTTCGGATTTCCGATCAAGGAGGTCGAACACCGACCGCATGGCTCTGCCGCCATTGATGAAATCAGGGGCTAGGGTTAGGGTTTCAGCTGCACCATTGGCGGAGACCATTAGGACCATGAAAACTCTTATGGTGTTTGAGAAATCAGAGATGCCATGTCTTACGAGCCATGCGGCATACCAGAAGCCGAGGGAGTAGGAAGCGTAGAGTGAAAACTGAGCAATGCCGTATCCGCTTCCAGCGATCTGGCCTTTCCAGAAGCACCGCCTAAGCGGAGTTTGGAGGCTGTTGGAGAAAAGGGTGACAATTTTGGATTCCGAATTGAAGGCGGCAACGGTTCTTACATTGGCTATGGCTTCCCCTGCTAGTTGCGTGGCTTTTCCATGGGCAGCCTCTAGATCTCCTGAGAAACCTTGCATGAACATTTTCTGTTGCAAATACAACAAACCCAATGAGCATATGGTGTCTCTCTTACGTCGAAATTATATGATGCTACTAAGAAAAGAGGGGAAAAAAAGAAGAAGGTGCTCATATGATGCTAAATCAAGGAACAAAATTTTCTTTGGTTTCCATGGAAACAGCCATAACGTCATCTTTTCTAAGAGACCCAACCAAACCGAGCCTTATGTCCCAATCTTTTCTAAGAGACCAAAACCAAATAATAGTGGAATAATGAATATGAATCTTTTACTGGTAAAAATACAAAAAACATTGATTATTTAGGGATGTACCAACATGGGACAAAAAAATTATCATACAGAGTTGTTTGACCAAAAAAAAAACTCATGAATGTCTTCACATTTTTCTCTGAGAAAAATGACAAAATGATCTGGTTAATAGTAAGATGTAGTTAGAGGCCACTTATTGCCAATTGGTTTTGAGTTGGATGCCTTAACATACGTCAATTACCTACGCCTGATGTACATTTATTTGACAATACTTGTCAAGTTGTTATTTGCAGAAGCATTGCGTTTATTTATTTTAAACTTGTTCCTTATGAGGTCAGTGGAAGAATCTGCAAATTTTGTCAATGTTTTGTTGAACAGTTCAACAAATTTCCGAATTATTTTTTATTCTTCGGAAATAATTCAAAATGCTTTTAACACTATTCTGAAACATTTCCGTTCCGTTGCTTGGCATTGCCTAAAGCCAAATGGTGGAAAGCCATTAAACCAAAAAGGAAACAAAAAAGTAGTAGAAATCTAACCTGCAGGACAGTGGCTGCAACAACAAGGGGAAACACAGCAAGGAGGACAAGGGCGAGACGCCACTGCAAAGCAAATCCCACAGTACAAGCAACGACCATGAGCGCCGAATTCTGCATGATCACCGAAATCCGGTCACCAATCGCCGACCTGACATTATTAGCATCAAGAGACAACCTAGCTGCAACTCTTGAACTCTCATTCTCCTCCTGATCAAACCACGCCGTTTCGTTTTTCATCACTGCTGTTAACATTTTCTCCCTCACCCGTTTTGTAAGGTTTTCCCCCACCACATCCCAAAAGAAGTGTTGTAGAGTGTTGAATATAAGAGCGGCAGACGAAACCCCTATTAAAAAATAGCAGTACTTTCGGATTTCTCGCATCATGTAAGCGTGATCAGGGTTGTAATATACACTTAGGACCACGCTCAGGACATATGCAAAGAAGGCGCTGAGGGACCCACAGACAACAGAACCGATCGAACCGATCAGGGCATACACCCATTCGGGAGAGTTCATTTTTACCAGGCGCCAGAATGAACTCGCTTGTTCTTTGAATGCAAGTTTTTCGAGGCGGTAGTTGGGGTGAGAAGCGTCAAGGGAGAGGCTAAACTCGGAGGTGGAGAAGTCAGAGAGGCGGCGGGAGTACGGTGATCGCCCGTAGGAGGAGTTTCGGGCGATTATTGGTGAGCTCACTGAGTTTCTAGCACTCGAAGGCCTGCAAAAATAGGACCCATCTTAAGCAACAGAGTGTAAGCTACTGTGTATCACGACATCAGCATTTTTGGAAATTCTAAATTTTCAAAACTGACAGTGGGCCTGTATGGTAGCATTCTCCGAATTTGTTTTCACTGACAAAAAACACAACTTGTCAGGTGCATTGTTTCGAAAATCTGAAAATACTAAAAACATGTTTCCATAATTTCATAAACCGTAGCGACCAGAAATGTAATCGACATAAAAATTTGGTTGTTTAAGCATCCGAAAACATGAAAAGGAAAAAAGAAACCAATACAAACACTAACTGCCAAGAAACGACATAAAGCAAGTGAAACCACGTATCTTCACCAAACCATTTTAGGATTTACAGGCACACAACCAGACGTTAGTTTGCTAGTAGTGTTTTCGTTTCTTCAGTCCACTTTCAACAATTAGCGAACACAACTCATTTGGTGAACTGCTTCTGAATGCAGTTTTCAGATTTTATTCCTTGAAGAAAGACCTAGTTTTCAGGAACACTAAAACGATGTCATGGAAAATTATTTTGCATAGAACAGAAAATGACACGGTAATATTCAAACTTTTCATTGTTTTAGTCTCCATAATCATGAAAATAAGTCCAACGAAAAACAATAACTAACGGATACCAACGCTCAAGAAAGGAGGTAAAGAAAGTAAAACTACCTCGCGCTACTCTTTCTGGCATTATTAAGAGCAGTTTCATGCGCTGTTTCCTGCATCCGGATAAGCTTCGCGTAGACACCATTTTCTCCTTTAACCATAAGCTCATCATGAGTGCCGATTTCTGAGACACTACCCTGTTGCAGTACAGCCACAAGGTCGGCCTTCCGGATAGTGGAGAGGCGGTGAGCAATGACAAGTGTTGTTCTCCCAATCATGAAGCGATCAAGGGCTTCTTGCACGAGCTTCTCAGACTCGGAGTCTAATGCGCTCGTGGCCTCATCCAATAACAAGATTGCTGGGTTTTTCAGCATTGCCCTTGCTATGGCTATTCTTTGCTTTTGCCCTCCTGAGAGTTGAAGACCTCTCTCCCCAACCTTACGATGGACAATGAACGAAATCAGCAGTCAGATAAATATTTCAAGGCCTTCTATTTCTTTTTCCCTTATTTTCTTTTCCATGTTCAAAACTTATAACAGAAAATTAGGAGTATTTGGTTTTTTTTTATTTTTAATCACTGTAAAATAGTATTGATCAAAAGAGAAACAGTCTGATTTCTTGCTTTGAGGAGTGGATTTACTTTTCTTACCAGTTAGAATAAAACTTTAGTAAGAACAAAAAAAAAAAGTTCTAGCTTGATGAGATACTTATTGTTGCATTATTTGCCATTAGTAATTCTATATACTGAAATTTCTTTCCTCGTTCGCTAACATCAAGTTCTCATTTTCTATTTTGGTGCCAAGATTTGATTTTTCATTTTTGGGATTTCCATGTTGATTGCTTATGCACCTGTCTATTTCCTATTACCCTTTGTCCAACCTTTTTTTTAATCTTCTTTATCCTTATGTCAACATCAGAGTGTCCTTCCAACATCTAGAGACACAGAAAGAACTTCAAATTCTATTTATCTTTTGTAGTTGTTCTTATTACTACAATCTTTGATGGACCCTACATCCTCTTCGTTTTCTATTGATTTTTAGCATGTATTTGTCTGTTGGTGTCCTTTCCCCATCCCTTTAGTTTTAGAGGTCTTTGTTTCTTCATGAATAGTACTACATAAATAAAAATCCCATTTATGTCTGCACATGCATTGTTGACTGAAACCATGTTACCATTTTTAAAATAGCATGGACCAAACACCTTCCCCCACATTGACTTCCACTACACGTTAGGTTGGTTGGTTGACCAACTATGCCATATAGTAAAATTAACAATTAGAAAAAAAAAAAAAAAAAAAACACTAGAATTCTAAATAAAAAGTCCCCTAAGTCCAAGATTGGAGATAAAAATTTGACCTTCTGATTTCCTAAAAGTCCACCCTTTTATTGCCGGAGATTGCATGCAATATAATTAGGAATTGAGTATACTATGTAGCGCTTCACCCTTTAACTAACAGAGATTGATCGATGTATGTTAAGATCAAAATGTCTTAAAATAGGCGGCTAACCTGGGTGTCAAAGCCATCAGGAAGCTTGACGATGAACGAATGGGCGTTGGCGACTCTGGCGGCTTCTTCGACTTCAACTAGGGTTGCGTCCGGCCGACCCAACAATATGTTCTCTTTAATGGTGGTAGCAAAGAGAGCAGGCTCTTGGCTCACCAGCCCAATCTGCTGCCTCAACCATTTCAATTTTAATGTCTTTATGTTGTGCCCATCTAACTCAACATGTCCTGCACCAATTTCCATTTATTAGCACGGTTTTTCAACTGCAACATAAAATTGTCCACAAAAACATAGCCACATTAATTAAATGAACTCCAGAGCCATTATTTGCTGCCACTAGCAGAGCCATATTAAGTTTTGTCTACAACAATACCATTATCGAGAGAAAGCCAAAAAATGAAGGTATGCATATAGTTGGGAATCGTATCGGATCTTATCAGTGCCAGACCTGCCGGTACATAGACCAAATAATACACACTGCAAATAAGTCCATACCAGCTAATTACAGCATCGAGCAAAATCTCCTTTTGTACCAAGGATTGGATTTATGACATTCCATACTTGTATTCACAATGTAGAAGAGAAAAGCACAAAAAATTACACACAGAAGGTGTTCAAGCCAGGTGGGAGTGTGTAAGTCTCACAAAACCAAATCCGTAATTGTTCTTAATCAAAGTTCAAAAGTGCACAAATTAGTACGAACTGAAGCTGTTGAGAAATCGCAAACCACAGCATTTTTCAGAGGCATTTGGGTAGCAATAGCATTATATAACACAAGAAACCGTCTTTTTCACTTAGATAGAAGGACAGATGTTTATTCATCATTTGAATGGAATTCCCATGAAAAATATCGAGTTGCGGCATTTACCTGAGGTAGGATCATAGAATCTCTCAATGAGGGAAACCACAGTGCTCTTGCCAGATCCACTGCTTCCAACCAAAGCTATGGTTTTTCCAGCAGGAACGGTAAGAGAGAAATTGCTAAGAATTCTAACTTCTGGCCTTGACGGGTAGGAGAAATCGACATTTTTCAGCTCCACCTGTCCTGTAACAGATTCCAGTTCCAATCCCAATTCATCGTTTCTCTCAACGCTTGATTTGTGATCTATTATACGGAATATTTTCGCAGCCGCAACTCTGGCCTTGGCAAATGCAGCCATGCTTGGAGCTGCCTGTCCCAAAGCCCTGTCGACCCAAAGGAAATACGTAGCTTTAGGGTCGTTTTCTGTTTTCATTATTCGAAAAACACAGGAAACTTGTTTGGTAACAATTTTTGATGACATGAATCTGATTAGTAGCTGAACCCAATCGATTGGGACTTGAGGCTGTGTAGTTTTTATTTTGTTTCTCAGGGAGTTGATTATTTGGCCAAGAGGGTCTCCTTCATATGGTTTCGGTTGTGGTTTTCTTCCCGTATGATGGATAATTTGGTTTGCGAACAGTTTTTGAAACAAATTGGGCGTATTCCCTGAAAACAACCAGTTTTTTCCGAAAAACACCGGAAAGATGTTTAAAAATTTGAAAACTCTTTCCGCTCGAAGAATGAATGATAAACATAAACAAGGGTATTTGTCTTCAAAAAGTGTTATGTTTTCTCAAAAACAGTTCCTAAAAAGAGTTCTAGCAAAATGTTCTTAAAAAAAACCATTTGTAGAAAACATCACTGGTATTAGTAAACCACTAGCACTAAACATGAAAATGGCTATGCTTTTATTTTCAAAAACAATATCCAGAAAATGTTTTTCGGAAAATGATTACCGAAGTAGCAACCAATAAGAGTACTTACAGGCAACCGATGGATACTGCAAAGATGGTGGACATGGCAAGTCCTCCATTGGTATAGTTGTGCCTAACCAGATAGCCCCCGTACCAAAGCAGAAGAGAGTAACAGCAGAAAACAGTGAAGTAAGTTGCTCCTAATCCCATTCCCTTTGCGAATCCGCTCTTGTAACCTAGCCTCTGAGCAACCTTCAATGCCGAGGAATACGCTTGTAATGCTCTTGATTCTCCAACAAATGCCAATACCGTCCGAATTTGAGCTATTGTCTGCAATTTTCGTGACAATGAATCAGGAATATATCCAAACAGAGAAAAGAAACAGAAATGCTACTAGAAAGAAACCAAATCCATCTTCAAGTTTGTGACAAATTTATGACAAAAAAAAAAGTTTGTGACAAATCCAGTGGAAGAAAATGCACAAATGGTGGAATTAGATGCTAAAACTGTTCAAATTTGAGCTATAGTCGGCAATTGGGATTGAATTAGGAATACCCACATGTGAAAACAGATAAACTTACAGGGTTTAAGTCAATACTCAAGTATCACCCCAATTGGGCTTGAATTACACATAACCAGATGGAAAAATTACAAGGTATTAAGTTAATTCTCAAGTACTTGAAGAATATGCACAAATGTCGGAAACGAATGCCAAAACCATTCAAATTCAAGCTATTGTCTGCAACTTGGGTTCAACCCAGATGGGATAAAGAAGAAAAGCAAAGTTCATTTTCTAGTTTGTCAAAAACAAAATAGAAGAAAATCCACAAGAGTGCCAATTTGAGCTATTATCTGCAAATGGGTTTGAATTAGCGATAAGCCCAGAAAATTTTCAAGGATTTCATGAACCCAGAAGAAGAAAATGCACAAAATGTCAGGAATTTTTTCAATTCTCCCTCACCTGTTCTGCTATGTTTCCTGCCTGTGATAGAGCTTCTTGGGCCTTGGCAGAGAGCTTTGATAATACGGTGGTGTGGATACCTCCGATTACAGCTATAGGAGGAACCACAGCAATAGTGACCAGAGCTAATTGCCACACAGCCGTGAATCCCACTATAAATCCACACACAAATGTTGCCATATAGTGTATGAAATTGCCCAACTGCACAAGGGAAAGGAAAAAAAAAAACTCTCAGAGCCTAATTAGCAAAAAATCAACGAGAAAATCACCGACAAAACACTGAACCGAAATTTGGTGTCTTTTTCCCCATTTCTGAACAAGCATTAAAAGAACAAGAAAAAATTAAACCCAAATTGGGTGTTTTTTCCCCCTCAAAACATGCCTTTTAATAGCCTTAATTAGCAAAAACAAAACCACAAAAAACTGAACCCATATTGGGTTTCTTTTTCTCTTCTTTTTTTTTTTCCGATTAGTAACTTTTTAGAGCTTAATTAACACAAAAATACGCAAAAATAAAAATTTGAGAACTCTGTTTACCTTCTCGCTAATGGCGTCTTGGACCATGACTGCATCAGTGTTAATGGCGAAAACTACGTCGGACGTCCGGACGTCCGTATCGAAAAATGGGATGTCTTGGTTCAAAGCCGCTTCCAAATACGTGATCCTCATTTTGGTCGATTGCCTCTCTCCACTCCACATCCAACATGCAATTTCTGCAACCAATTTTCAATCATCCCAAAAAAAATTCAATTTCAATTGGGTACGATAGAAACCCAAAAAAAAACACTCAAAAAACCCAAATGAAATCTCTCTCAAAAAAAAAAAAAAAGGTTAAACTGAAGAACTCACCTGCCCACGAAGATACCCATATTGCTGCCCCAACGATAAGAAAGTAAAATGCATACTGCAAATTCAAGAAAGGAATATGAATTAATTTTCTTTTTAAAGTATTTATTAGCAAATTGATGAAAATTCATGAAGAAATTGGTTGTGAATTTTGAGTTTTAAATACCTTGGTTACTTCTTGTGTCATCTTATCAACATCGTTGGAATTAGACCCAAAAGAATTAACAAGATCGGCGAAAAACCTTAGGAAAATGGGAAGTGAAGAGCCATGTATTACTGCTCCAACAGTCCCAATTCCCATCAAAACATAATCCAAACCATCTGCAAATCTGAATAAATCACCAAACCCAGTTGAGGGTGGAGTTGAACCATCTTTCTTCACCTCAGGCCCTTCCATTTCGCTGTTGTTTTCTCTCTCTCTACTCAATTGATCTCTCTCTTGAATTTGTTGCTCTTGTGTTGTTGTTGTTGTGTCTGTAGCTGTTGTTGTTGTTGATGATGAAGAAGTAGGCGGCAACAGTTCGAGGCCTTGCATTTCAGACCATTTCCACTGCTCAATCGTCTTTATCTCCTCGGAATCTTGTGACATTGCTTTATAAATACTAGCCTATTTAATAGTATTGTTTTCTCTCTCTCTCCACAGCTTTGGAGACCTGTTTTTCTCACTGCTGCTGCCCCTTTGGATTTTACTGGTTTCATTTCTTCAGCATATCCGAGAAGGGAAACAATTGCAGTGGGCTTTTGATTTTTACAGTTTTTGGTGGTTTCTTTCAGTTTCTTCTTCAGTAAAACACACGCTTACAGTCACTGGGAAGATGATGTGAGAGAGAGAGAGAGAGAGAGAGAGAGAGAGAGAGGGTGGGTGAGAAATGAGGGGAATTCGGCGTAGAAAAAGGGGTAGTGCGTGAAAACTTGAGATTGGGGTTTTGACCCAGACGAGAGATTCGAAGCCACCGATGGTGTTAGGGTGTACGTGGTCCGGATTGCACCGGTTCTCTAGAAATTCAGTAACCAAATCATTTGGATCGGTTTTAGAAAATTAATAATCAAAACCTAATCAATATATATGTAGAACTTGTCCAGATCCGAATCCCAAGACCGAGCCGATTTTGATTCGGTTTCTGTTCAATCCGATTAGCGTTGAAACAATTTTTCACAACACATGAACCCAAAAGATTGGGTGCTTTGGCAAAAAAAATCATAAACTGGTTTTTTGGTTGTCTTTATTCAAAAAAAATTCGCAAATATTAGTTTTGCGTCAAGTTTTCGTGGTTTATAGGTTTTTCTCGTTGAGACGAATCTAAAACGTCTAAAATTATGTCAAAATTAATTTTTTTTAATAAAGCCAAAAATAATCCAATAATCCACGTATTTTTTGCTTTATTAAAAAAAATTACTTTTGACCATAATTTTATACTTTTTAGATTCGTCTCGACGAGACGAACCAATAAACCACAAAAAATTGACACAAAACTAACAAATGCAAAAAAAAAAAATTGAATAAGGACAAAACGAATAAACCAAAAGACCAATTTTGATTTTTTTGCCAAAGGAGCGGCATCAAATATCTCTAAAATATAGGATTTTACTATAAGATTCGAAACCAAATATGGTCCACATGATATATAAAGTACTTGACAATCTACCATCAATAAAACAACTTCTAAAATTGATAAAACACGAGCAATAAAGTAGCTTTAAAAAAGCATGGAACAGTCTAAAAACGCGAAATTTAATTTAGCAGCATGTTTTATTGGGGAAGTTCAAATTAAAAGAGAATTGATAATCGCACTCCAAAAATTGATGCAAGCACTCCAAGCTACAGTGGTTTTCCAAAACTACCCATTTGCAAGTTCCATGAATTACTTCAGGCACTCCAAAATAATTTTACTTTTCTCCTCTGCTCCTTTGCTAACTGCAGAAGAAAAATGGACGCCCACCCAAACCCTAGTTGTGAAGCGCCCTCCCCGTTACCTTTCGTCGCCGGTAGCTGCTCCCGATCATTGCCTCTAACTTGCATTTTGTTGGATCAGGTCATAGATTATATCTTTCTTTGTTGCATGTGGCGTGAATATGCAATCCTTACCTTCTGCAATTTTCTTTACATGTGGCGTGAAAAGCATCTTTTTCGTGTCAATGAATTGCATTTCTTTACATATAACTGACCCATTTGTACTTGTACTTTACAAATCATCTCTTTGTTGCTTTACATATAACGACTCATTTCTTTACATTAGTTTGGATCATTAATTATTTTGTTTGAAGCTGGTATTCAGCATCAATTTGTTGGCACTAGTATTTTTGTTGATTTTTTAACATTAGTTGTTTTGGATCATTTGTCTCATTTTTTTTCTTGCTGCTACGCTCTTGATTTTTGCTTGTTTGGACTACTACTGATGCCTTTGTTGATCCTTACTTTCTGGGGGTGTTTGAATTTTGCAGTTAATAGAGAGAGATTTTGGATCATTTTTTCGTTTGGAGTGCCTCAGTAAATGAGGAGATAGCTTGGGGGTGGAGTGCCTCCGGTAATTTTTATATTTTGAAAGGGTAGCTTTGAAACTTCATTAAATTTTGGAGAGTCTACAACAAAAAAAAAGGAGCCCCAAAATCAGCTCCCAATTAAAAATGGGGTATTAGTAGTAGGGTCAATAGTTAGTAATATATCAAAGATTTCCTAAGAAAATAGTTTATACTCTAAATTGGCATCAAAGTATACTTTATTAGGAAAAGAAATATTAGCTTACCAAATCAAAATAAATAATTATGTACACGTATAAATATATGAATTAATACATGATATACATATATATATATAACACGGTCCGGTTCGGTCCTAACCCTGGTTCTTAAATTGAGAACCAGTAACCGAATCATAATTTATTTTTTCAGAACCATAACCAAACCAATCAACCGCGTAACCTAACTAAATAGAACGGTTCAATCTGAATCAGATCGGTCTAGCAGTTATATCGATTTTCTTGTGCACCCCTAGATGGTGTAGCTTGGAAGTAGGACAGTTCTCACCCTCACATTTGACTCAGATTCGAGTCTCAACAAGTGAGCACTTGGACTATTGTCATCTGGTACCTAGGCGATGTTGTAGTGACGGTTTGTCCTCACAAAAAGTAGCTATGGCTTGAATCGGATATTCCCCAGTGGGTCGGGAGCCCCTATGGTTATGCCCATATCTAGGATGTTACTACAATGATTGCTCCCTCCCACCCTTTTTCTGATTAAAAAAAAAATAGATTCGAAGTGGAATGCTAAGGGGGTGTTTGGGAATTTCATTTTGTTTTTTTTTTTTTGGATTGGGAAATTATTTACACTCTCCCATTTTATCAATTTGTAACTCTTTTTGTGTTTATCCAAGTAAAATTATTAAACTATTCGTTCTTCTGCATTCACATTTTATAGATGAGGGGTAATTTGACAATTTCACATGAATGAGAACAAAAATGGTGTGTAAATGGATAAAATGAAACTATGAAACTGTGAAAATCATTTTTATTTGCATTTTGCATTTTTTGTTTTTCAGATTATGGTCCAAATTATTATGAATCAGTATAGTGTTTGAGAAATAGGTGTGGAATACATTTTGCAACAGAAATAGTGTTTGAGAGTATCATCATCAAAATAGATAATGAGTTAATTTTTTTAGGGGTGTGGAAATTTCATCTTTTAGTGAAACTTTTACGTGTGTAAAAGTTTCACTAAAAGACAAAAAACAGGAGTGTGGATATCAATTTGGAGGTGTGAAAATTAATCATCATTTTTTACTATGTTAACCCTGTCCTATGCAAGTGGTGACTAGCTCATGTGGTAGACCTCTTGGATGCCCCACACTGCATCCCATGATTGAGTCTCATTCCCCCCTCCCCTGTAATAGATTAGGAATGACGAATGACAAAAAAAAAAATCATGTGCTATAATACGTACGAATAACCATTTTAGACATTTTTTTTAGATATTCTTAATTAAAATATAGGTCGCTTTAGGGATTGCTCAGTCCTTCCCAGGCCTTTTCCGGGCCCGTTTCAGTATCGGGACCGTTGATATGTGCACCTCATGAAGAGCATTAGCATGCCAAATTTATATTAATTGCCCTTTCTTCTCTAACATTAGAATTTAGAAATGTCATTTCGAACCTCGTAATGAGATAACTCAGCCAAATAGCTAGAAGTAGAAAAGGAGAAAACCAAAATGGGATAATGAAAAGGCTATTTGGATACTTCATTTTTAACTTTTCATTTTTATAGTTTTTGCTTTTGGTTGTTTGGCTGAAAATTGCAAAAATCTAGCCGATAAAAAAAATTGCAAAAATGCATTCTGTGAAAATGTGTTTTGGTTTTTTGACATTACAGAGAAGAAGCCAAAAGTAGGGTGGGAGAGATTTTTTTTTATGTTGCAAAATATATTCTGCACATCTCACAAACACTCTACCAGATTCAAAATACATTCTGACCATAATCCAAAAGTAAAAAATGAAAAGCCAAAAATGAGCCCCAAAACTCTTGTGAGTTGGGACAGAGCCTCGTAAATGACTCACCATATATATATATATATATATATAACAGCGTAAAGTACAAAACTCTTGTGAGCCATTTATGGAGTTTTATCCCAATTTTAATTGACTCTGCTAATAGATTGCGGAATTAATCTTCGGAACATTAATAAAGGTGGTTTATGATGACCAACATGGCTATAGTACAAAGTTCACCAAGTTAACTGGAGATAGATAACTAGGTCTTACCCATTTGTCCAGGACTCTTGCATCTCCCTAGGAGATTAGGAGTTTGAATCTCTCCATCTGAGTGTGGATGTTATTCTCTTGTCTTTGTTAGGTTATTTCTCTTCTTAATGGAGTTATTAGTTGGGTTGGTCTTATAGAAATTATAGACTTTGTTTTGAATATCCAAACTTGTCTGTGAGTGTTTGTGTTGGGTTTATAGTAATGATGGACTTTGTTTCTAGTTTTTTTTTTTGTCATTCGTCACTCCTAATCTATTACTTGAGAGAAGGGGAGGAGACTCGATCCCGGGATGCAGTGTAACTTTGTTTCTAATTTGATGTAATTTATAATCGTAAAAAAAAAAAGAAAAGAAATGGCAGACAGATAGTACAATTGTCTTCACTATTTAGAGAATTTTGAGACTTGAGCAGTTTTTACAAGAAAGTTCATGTTCAAACGTTATCTCCCTGTCTATCTTCTCCTTTAAATCCGGCGATTTTTCCTGCAGTGGACAATAATATCCAAGAGTACCTATGCCTTCTTAATTTATGCATGTAAGTTTGAATGTTTGACTGAAGAAATTGACAATGATAGGTCTTTTGGTTTCTTTTCTATTTTTTACGCACCGTCTTTTTTTATGCTTGCACTAAAACACAGGCAGTGGAAAATGTAAAAAAAATGAAGAAAAGCCTTCCCCTGTATTTTAGCCACTAAATTTTATGAGATTTTAATGTGGGGTTCTCAATTAAATATCAATTTTTTTTTTAATAGAAGTAACTAGCTTCCACCAAATGAAACCTCAAGCGTAGCTAGAGAGTAAAATTATTTCAGACATTAGAGCAAGTTCACTGGTTGTTGAAGTAAAAAAATACCAATGTGGTTGCACCCGTCCACTCCCATTTTGGCACAATCTCAAATTTAGATCATTGAATTGAACTCATTTCGTATCCGAAAGCAAATCATATGGTTTGGATGAAATAGGAGAAATGACAATGCCATCTTTGTGAGTTTGTGGTATTGCCATTTTTTGGCATCAATAAAAATCTACCCAAAAAATAGGCCAAATTAATAAATTATGGCAATGGCAATGGGGGTGGACTTGCCCTTACAAGGTTGGCTGAACAATGAGATTGACCATTGGCTTATTTGAGCATTCAAAACTGATCATTTCACGGACGCCCATTTGAAAATCATTAATGAAAAAAATTAAGTCGATCAGGTATTTCTAAAGGTATAATTGTAAACCCTACTGAGAGAAATTAATGGTTAAAGTTTGATAGTAGTAGTTTAATTCTCTCGAGACAAATATGATTTGTTCAAATAAATCTGAATAATATAGTATCAAGAAATGAGACTAAATGAGACCGTAGTAAACCTCATTTTACAACACATAAGGAAGGAAATGATGGCGACAATTTACCTCAATAGATATATATTTGATAGTGGTACTGTAGTGGTCCAAATTATATGATCCTCAAAGGCTTAACAGATGAATAGCCTTACCAGGCTCATCAATCAGGCAGGACCAATTCAAGATTCTGAACCCGAGCATATGGCCAAACCCTATCATATAGGGCCGAATCGGAACACTTATGGCCGAACCTTAGAACGTGGCCGAACCGTAACACATGGCCAAAAGGTGGGATTGGACCAACTCTTCATGACATCAAAGTCGGAGTACATACCCGAACCGTAACACATGGCTGAACGGTGGGTTCGAACCAACTCTTCGTGTCATCAAAACCGGAGCCGAACAATACCACTCGGGACACGTCAGATCAACGGAAGGCATCTCACCCTGTGCACAAGTAACCAGTCTCATTCTTATTCGTAACGCCAGGTACGACGTCAACCGAATTAGGCGAAGCCCTCAGGCAGAGGCAAGGTGGAGCCTTCAGGCGGAGGCAAGACGGAGCACTCACCCTTAGGCGGAGCCTTCAAGCGAAGCCCTCAAGCCGAGGCAAGGTGGAGCCCTCAGGCCGACCACTCACCCTTAGGCCGAGCCTTCAAGCAAAGCTCTCGGGTCAATCCTTCAGGCGAATCATAAGGTTCAACCCCAGGATCGCAGCCCCTATAAGTACCGTGATAAATCTTAATTCCACAACATAATTTCACATACAGGTTTTACAAATTTCATAAAGTTTCCGTTATTTTAACAATTCAACATAATTTTCCGAAGGTAAGGTTGTGAGTTCAAACTTCGAACTCCATAATAATCCAACTTACTAGCTTTCATACCACTCTCTCCGTCCTAAAAAATTGGTCAATTACAAAAATACATTCAATTTTCGGATCAAAAAATAAAGTTCCTTCGTTCATAATTTCTAGAATTTCTTGATACCAAATTAAAGAGTTCAATAAGTAGTTTATTTTAGTGCAAAGAACTTTAAAAATTATGCATATAAGTGCTTCATTTTTTTTTCAAAATGACATGTATTTTCGTAGTGAACTAGTAACTTTTTGGAACAGAAAGAATAGCATTCATGGCACTAGAAAAGAAAATAAAATAAAAAGTTTTACCATGCTGGGGGAATTCTACGAGTCTATAAGATTATTCCTATAAGACAAAAAATAAAGTTTGCAGATTCCTTCAACTAAGATGGTTTATGAACCCTGACAAGTGACAACAAACTGGTTGATTATATAAACTACCCTATTATTTTCTCCCCAAAATTGGGTTATTTTATAGTACATCAGAATCAGGCCAGGTGCTGTGGTGTGTGGTGTGGAGTTGTCCGTTAATCGTGTGTTTGCTATAATTTTTAGAGATCTGAGCTGTTTGTGAGAGTCAGAGATAAGCTACTTTAATCCACTCTTTTGCAGTTTTAATTAATACAAAAATGAAAGAAAACACTTAAAAGTAACTGAGATTTCTGAGTCTCATCTCATTCCTAGCAAAAATAAGTACAGAATAATTAAAGTAAACTGAGATTTCTGAAGCTGTGAGTTGGATTGCAAATTTTTTCCATGTTATATTGGGCCTTTTATTTTTAGTCAGATTGTGAAGTAAAGTAATGTGTATAGTCTTTTCTGGGTGTCTTACATTTTTTTTTTTATTCGTCATTCCTAATCTATTACATGGGGAAGGGATTTCGATTCAATCTCGGGATGCAGTGTGGGGCATCCAAGAGCTCTACTGCATGAGTTAGCCACCACTTGTCTGAGTGTCTTACATTACTCTTCAAAAAACATAGGTTTATAACTTTATAAGGGTACTGTACATATGCATAAAATGCTTGGATTGAGACAAAAAAATGTATCCAAAATCGTTAGATGTATATGGGTTTCACATGGTAAATTTGACACCTACATATATAAATAAGAGTATAAGATGGTTTCAAATATATCTCTGTTTGAATTTGTGCACTTCTACCTGTGTTTGTAGCATTTTAATTCCAGAAATGACTTTTTCCGTTGTTAGAGTATTGTAAAAGTTTATTAACACGACATCACACACAAAATATGTACAATTATATGATGTGTCATTGTTTAGTTGAAATGAAATAGCATCTCATGCATTAGCCAAGCATATTGTGCACATTGTTGTGTTAGCAAAAAACCCCGGGACGCCAAGTCTTACCATATTGCTTTGAAATTATTGATATTCACACTCTACTTTGATCATTTGTGATGTTATTTTTATCTTTATTCATATAATTTATAATAATGCCCTTAGATCTATTAAAAATTAAACAAGCGAAAAGATAGTATTGTAATTTGTTTTAAATACAAATTAAAAAAATGAGTGCGGATATACATAAAGTGTGTGTGAAAATAACTCAAACTTTCAATCTATCTACTAACAAATATTCACATTTTTACCACTTTCTTTTTCTACATTTTCCCTTTTTTCTTTCTTTCATAGAGTAAAAATACGAATACGGTGATGAGTTTAATTTTAGTAACTAAAATATTAATAAACACAAGAAGAGTGCATTTTATATTGTTGAAGAACAAACTGAAAATAAAATGATTGTAATTTTTTTTTGCACTTCTTTATGTTTTATCATCTTCGGATCGGTTATTTTTATTTTTTATTATCATTTGTACTCTTTATTTATCCACGGGTTTGTGAATCAACAATATTTATTAATTATTTTAATTTTCTCAAATATATATATAAAAAAACGTATATGAAAAGAAGAGCAAATCATTTACCACAAAGTGACAATACTGTATTCCAAAAGACCTATGGGCACCATTGAATAGCTCCCCTGTATAGGTCGGGTGTACCTTGCTTAATGCTTAGGGCAATGAGATAACCTTACTGGAAAAGCAAAGGACCACCACTCTGATGTAATTGAAGAGACTCACCTACAACAACTCCTTTCAAAATGGGGCATAGGGCGGATCCAGAAAATCTAATATGTTAGGAAAAAATTTAGTCAAAATCTTAGAACAAAATTTTGCGGATAGAGCACAACCAAATAATACCAAATTTAAATATTTTTCACTACGCATAAAAAAATCTAGTGCACTTGTTTTGTAAAATTTCCAAACACGAGCACGTAAATTACAATATTCTATTCATGAAAGTGTAATTCTTGAAGATTATTAAGAAACTTGGACCATTTAAGGAGAATATATACTCATGTAATTTTTTAAGGAGATAATTGAAAATAAGTAGAAAACTAGGGGTAATGGTGAAAATATCAAAAATACAGGGGGCGCAGGACCCCTAGTCCTTTACTAGATCCGCCTCTGGGCATTGGCATTTCGCCTTTGTTTTACTTCTTTATTAATTGGTATTAATATTTGTTGAAGATTAATTAATATTTACTTACCTACGTATGCGAGAATAAAAGAAAAGGGAAAGGAAATGCAATGTTGATTGAGTGGATCTGGGCACCATTCAATATAACGCATGCTTGTCGTATTCATACATTTAGTCGTTGAGATTGTGAGGAATTACAGACGTATGTGAAAAATTACAGGCTATGGGTAAATAATGTTGAGATTGTGAAGACCGATCAGTGTGTTTTAGTAACTTCTGTCCGGATGAGATTGTATGTAACGTCAGTCTGGATAGTCGTGAAGAGGATCGAAGGTCCTATCTATTGGATTATTTTTGCCTACGGATGGCGATGAGACTCATCTGGACAGTGGGCAAGGACACGACCGCATTTTACGCTTTTTTTTACGGTGGGCAAGGAGAGAGGGAGATAAGTACCATTACTCAAACCCACGACATGAGGTCTGGCCGTTCAATACCACCATATGTGACCACAGCACCACCACGGAGCTCGGATATCGATTTTTCGGCTTTTGTTGGCTGGGCTCTCTTGTTAGCCGCAAAAGCAATAGCCAGGGAGACTCCATTGTAATCCGCATCTCTCTTTGATTACTATAATGAAACACTGCAACATTCATAGAATACAATTAAACGATTCATTTAAGTCGAAACTACGTACATCTTGTGTCTTATTCTTTTGGCTGTTTTCATTTTCTTTCTTGTGCGCGCCATTCTTGCCCTAACAAAGTAATACCCAATTTCAAACATTTGTTATCATGAGTGGGACTGGGATTCTGTTGCTTTTGGTACACTTATATAAATGGGGTCATGATTACTTGGGACTAAGAATAGGATAAGACAATTAAACAAAATATATAAAAAATAATAAAGTAAGTAGAAAGATTTTATCGTCACCATATCTGGGTAATACTAGTCAATCTGTTATGTGATAACTCTTATAATTAAACAAATAGAAAAGAAGGCCTATGTAAAGGAGGCATGGGCTTGAAATTTATTTTATTTTGCTAATCATAGAGAAAATGCTCACACCAACTAAAATTATTGAAGAATATAAATTCAAGACAACTAAACATCCAATAAGGTCACTAAGATTAGGTGTTAAAGCCTTAAAGGTGAGAGAGTCGGTGGTCCAACTTTCTATTAAAAATGTGTAATTTTCTTTTATAATTCTAGTGTGCGGGTTAGCTTACGCGTACCTAGCTTGATTTCTTACATCAATCCTACCATCCCCAAATGATGGCCTAAGAAAATTGCATGTGTATGTAGTAGCCTTATATGAGTTAATAACACTTGAGAAGTTTTTAATCATCCTGAACTTAAGAGGGACGTCAAATGCTAAGTATAGGGCCGACTTACGGCATAAGCCAACAAAGCCACCGTTTTGGGCCCCAAAAAAATGTAAAAAATGGGGGCCTCCAAAATATGTAGGCCTCCTATATAATACAGACTTAATTAGTACATTTGCGCTAAAAGTTCGAGAAGAGTAATGTTCAAATGATCAATTTAGGAGTATTGTACTGGTTATTTATTACTCCCTCCGTCCTTTTTTAAGTGTGTTACCTGGGAATTCCAACTATTTTTCTCTCACATCAACTTTTATAACTTTTACATCTACTTTCCATTACTTACCATTATCAATATAATAATACCCACTATCTTTTTAAAAAGGAATCTACTTTTAAGGGCAAAATAGAAAATGTACCCACTAACTTTTCAAAACACACACTTATTAAGGGACAGCCTAAAATGAAAATGTACACACTATAAAAGGGACGAAGGGAGTATTGGATAACTATATGTTTAAATTTGTGTAATGATAAATATTTTGTAATATTTTTTTATGAAGACTGTGTTAAAAAAATTTATTATGCAAAACATATGGAGGACTTCATCTAATAAATCTGTTTCAGGCCACCAAAAGTAATGAGCCGGCACTGGCTAAGTATTATACGTGGGCTAACAATTATTGGAGTTTAAAGGTGAGAAGTAAGGTACAATGAGTAATTTGTATTTTATTTAGCTGGTAATCAGCCAAATTTTTAGGGGGAGGAGAGAGAGTGAGAGGACTTGGAAGAAGTCAAAAAGGAGGTCCCAATCTCCCCCTCTCTCTCATTGAGAGCTCATGATGGTTATTATTAAAAGGGTTGTCCACTATTTCATTCCTCTATTCTCACTTCCAATGTGGAAATGGGGGATTAGAAAAATAAACACACTCAAATACCCACTCAAAAGCTTCTCAAAAGGTGATGCATGTGAGGCCAGTATGCCCTTCCATTGTCTCTCTTGTGGTTAAGTGTGCTGACATTTGATATGCTTGTAGTAGTTATCACTAATTAGACTTCTAATCTTAGTTAATAAGTTACAATGATTCCATAAGTTTTCACATATATAGGTGGAAGCCATTTCTAGCTGTACCTCTTACACAATGTCTGGTCTGATTTTATTTTTAAAACGTTGAGTAAAAATGTCGTGAAATTTCAAGAGTTATTTATCCGATTCTTATTTATGATACAGAGATACTGATATACAAGATGTAGATACGCTATCGTATAATACGGATACTGCGTAACGAGAAAATATAAACTCAATGGGATATGGGTTTTCACAATTTGTCTGGAAAATTGTATAAATTGGGAGGAACCATTACATACTTTTTATGCAAAAGTGTAGTACATAAGTTATTCAATTTTATTGGAATACATTGATGACACAATAAGATATTAAAAAAAAAAACTATATGAAAAAAGATGGTACTATTTCCATCTAGAGTTATTTGTATCTGAACAATTTTCACTTCATTAGTATGTGTCGCGAATATGCGGAATACACAAACAAATTCTCGATCTATAGCGCAAAAATAAAAATAAATGAAAGCAAGGCAAGCAAGAAACAACTAACAATAACACACAAATTTACATGGTTTAACACACAAGTTGTGTATCTATTCCACGGGGGCAAGAATGATCAATCCACTATAATCAAGAAACATTACAAAGCACTCCAATCACACCAAAACAAGTTTAGATAACCCTAAAGCGAATGAGATACGAATTTATAAGGTAGCAGCGCGTCTAGACGGACTTGGGCACTGTTTGGATAGACTCTCCCTGTTCCCGATCATTTGGACAGACTTGACCACGGTCTAGACAAAAAATCTAGTAGGTTCTGGCTCTAACTTCAAAACACATCCGGACGTCCCTAAGCCCCGTCTGGATGTTCATTCCCTTATTTTTTACTTTGGAACCACACACAACAACAATTTCACCTTGGCTTCAAAATAAACCATTCTGTAGACAAATTTGTCAGTTGCCCCCCAATTGCACTCTCTTGGCGGGGTATGGGTGCTTCACACGTAGTTTTCAATGAATAAGAGAGAGAACACGGAGGACTCCAAGAAATGCTTGAACGTGTCCTTAGGAACTGGCTTCGTCAACATATCAAACGCATTCTCATCAATATGATTTTAGACAAAGATAAACCCCATGATGTTAACCACTCCCAATTCATCTGATAAGGCATATCAATATGCTTTGTCTTTGTGCTGTACACTTGATTCTTGACAGGTGAATTGCATTCTGATTGTCAAAAGCAGCAACACACTATCTTGGATGAAATCAAGTTTACTGATTATCCCCTTAAGCCAAATTGCTTCTTTTACAACCTCAGTCACCTCCGTACTAGATAAATCAATTACTACATCCTAAAGAGTAGACTTTCAATTGACAAACCACCAGAAAACACTGATTCATAACGTGTCGTCGAACTTCAAGAATTGAGATCACCTGCATAATCTGAATCCACATAGCCAACCACATCTTTTGAAGCCACTTTCTGATCAAACATTATCCCCAAATCGAGTGGCTACAAGATATCTGAATACCCATTTAACAACATTCTCGGATTTTCCATATACCTACTAATCCCACTAACTACATGTGATATGTCTGATCTTGTACACACCATCAAATGCATAAGACATCCTACTATATTAGCATAGAGGACCTCAACTAGGTTTACTTCACCTCATAATCAATCCTTCTTCAAAATAAATTCACGCTGATGTCACCTCACGACTCAATTTGTTAATTATAGGCTCAAAAAATGTACAGACGATTAATGGCGAAAATACCCTTTTTGCTTGTTTTTGTGGCACCATAACTTTTATGAAATTGGGTAGAACATATCCTTATCATTATTGATGGGTAAATTGTAGAACATATCCTTTTGTTTGGCAGTCAACTTATGCTGTGTAGATTAATAGGTGGTTAGCTATTGTCATCACACATAAATGTGTATACATAGTGTCGGGTATATTTGGGGTGCATACCTAGTAATTTGTGTTATTTATATGACATTAAGTTTCTCTGTCTCCCGAATAACCCAAACCCATTTAAAGTTTCCACATATCATTGTACCATTGTCCTTATTCCAATAGGGTGACAAGGAAGCAATGCTAAAATTATGGTGCAAATATCTAGGCATGCTATGTGTTGCCTAGAAAACTAGGTTGTGCTGCCCTTGGTTTGATTACTTAATTACTAATGAACACGGTTTCCTAGTAACTAATAGTTTAAGCATTGCGTTGTGTTCGGATCCTGAATTTGTTGCAGTAAAAGAAAATGGAGAGAAAGTAAGGAAAAAGAGTAGAAGCTGGAAATAAAAATGGAGTACTTATTTTGTTGAGCTGGAAAATGAATGTAGTAATTTTGCCAAAAGCTCTATTTTGGTTGTTTAGTGTTGTATAAAAAAGTGCACCGTATCTCAAGATGTTGGTGTGTTGGTTAAGGTTTGAGAGACTTAAGTTTTTGTTTACTATTGAAGTCTCATGCTCGACTCTCAATCCTAGTTATTCTTGGGGGTCACCTCATTCCATACGTAAGCGTGTGCAATGACTATGAAAAAGATGTAAGGGTTAAGTTGAAGTGCACACAAACTAATTCGAAATACTCAGGATTTTGGGGAAAAAGAAGAAGTCCGGGATGAGTAATTTATTTCTCTATCATGAGTTAAGGTTAATTCCAAACACAACCTTTGAAAAGAAAAAGGGTTCCCGATAGTGATTAATGCCTTCACTTTTTTCTTTGAAAAAAGGTACGCGATTTGAGCCCGGCCTCCTGTCTATAGGAAATTTCACAAATATCCCTAAGATTTTTCTGAATGGCAGATACCCCTTCACGTATGAGAACTGACTATAAATTTCTTGTGGTTTTAATGTTCATTTCACCAATACCCAACTCAATTGTTTGACAAAATACGTGCAGGAATTAGACGAAAGTGGCTTATATTGACAAATTCACTATATTTGGTAATAAATTAATAATAACTCTCAATTCTCAATTTTTTTGGACCCAGATGTAATAAATACAATATGTCTTTTCTGATCAAGCAGCTCTTTCAATGGATAAAAAATGTCATCTTGATTAAAAATAAATGACATTTCATAGTTTTGTAGTACTTTGTACCATCCGAAAATGATAAAAAAAAATTAAATATAAGTCACTTTTGGCCCATTCCATCACTTGTTTGGACAAAAAATACTTGATTCAAGTATTGGTGAAACCCACATAGAAATCACAGGGGGTTCATTGTGATTTCTCATATGTGAATGGGATGTCTATTATTAGGAAATCCTCAAGGGGTGTCGATGAAATCTTCCCAATAAAGAAAGACCGTTTAGATTTAAATATTAATCCCTATTAATCAATCTAATTGTTATTTTAAAAGCACAGGGCAGTTAATAATCCAACATATTAATGGAGAACACATGGAAGTGGCAAATCTATCAACAAGATTTGATTTGAAGGTAAATATCTAGCCAACAAAGAATTGACATCTAGATCGATGACAAGCTATGTAAGCATTCATCACATGGATATTGCAGAGGCCCAGTTTTCCACTTGATTTTATCACTTAATTTTATCAAATGATGAAGAAAATTTGATAAAATCTCAAATTTTAAAAATTTGAAATTTTATCAAATTAAAATCAAGTGGGAAACTGACCTAAGTAGCTGACCGGTAAGGTGTCTTGGTCATAACAAGGAGGAAATAGTAGACGTAAATAATCAAACAATGGGAGAAAAAGTCAAGCTTTTTAAACTTAAATTGACATCAACATGTTAAGCAGACCAAGTGAGTGCCCAAGCACCCATATTGGGGAGCAGTTGAAATTTATGTTTCACCAAAGAGCATTTATACAGTGCTATGCAACGCCTCTCTACTGGTACAAATAGCGAGTGAAATGTGAGGAAGATGCAGAAGCCGAGTCCATATTTTTATACTTTGAAAGAAAATTTTATTTTACTAAAGACGAAAAAATACCAAACAGCAGGTATTTTTTGTAGTACTTTTCATCTTATATGTTTTTTAACTGCGGCCCACCTTTTTATACTTTTTGGATTCCTTTCGTCGGAACGAATGATTAATCCGATTTTTTTTTTACAAAAAATTACGAAAAGTAAAAAATCCCAAACAACTAATGGTAGTATTTTTTTAGTTGAAACAAGTGGTATTTTGGCATTTAAGCGAAAGACGAAAGATAAAGAGTGAACTCACCCTAACTTTAATTTCAAACTACTTTAAATTTTTAGAAACTAATCACTCCAACCATAAAAAAGATACGGGCACAATAATTAATTAAAAATTGGCCCTTGAAACATGACCCTCACAACAATGAAACTACAATAAATTGTGGGGCAAATGATCTTATTTTAAATGTTGAAATATGTTTGGTGAATGCTGCAAGATACCATGTGGTACTGGATAGCCCAGATAGTCAAGACCTAGCTAGTGAAAGCAGGGATGATACAACGCATATCACAACCGTCTATTTTAAAAATCAATTATCGTGATTCGTTGAAGCTGTTGTGCGATATAGCAGAAGACACAATGATTCTAGCAAGCAATATCAAGATTTACGTGAGTCACTACTCAGGTTTTGTGGCTAAGCCACGGGAGGAAGGGACAAATCAATCCACGATAATCAATACAGATTACAATCTCCAATTTCCGACCAATGTATCTCTCAATCTCTCTGAGTTTCTCTGTCCAAAACAAGCTTTAAAACCCTAAAAACTGAACAAAACACACTTAAATAACTGATGTACGCGCGCTCTGGTCCGGACCAAGGATGCTGAGAGCTATAGAAGTGTTTCAGGACCGCTCGTCCGGACCGCAGTACTATCAGCTGGAGCAAGTCCGGACCAACTCCGGACGAGCAATGTTGGGACTTCCAAAATCGTACCGCGAGTGCTGGTCCAGACCACCACTGGCTTGGTCCAGACCAGAGATGCTAGGAACCTCCATTTTGAAGCCACACTCAACAAATGTCAAACCTTGGCTTCAAACTGAACCATTCTGAAGAAAAGCTTCATGTAGACTGTAACTGCACCCCTTTTACGGGTATGAATGCTTCACCATCAAGTTCTTAATCAACAGTGGAGAACACGGAGCAAGTCCAAGCAACCCTCGAACTTTTCTCTCGGAATCGGCTTCGTTAACATATTAGACGCTTTCTCATTAGTTGAACCTCAGACAAAGTTAGGTCACTTGATGCTAACCACTCCCGAATCCTGTGATGTCGCACATCAATATGCTTTGTCCTTACGCTGTATACATGATTCTTCGCCAAGTGAATTGCACTCTGATTGTCACAATGCAGCAACACATTGTCTTGCATGAAACCAAGCCCACTAACCAACCCCTTAAGCCAAACTGCTTCTTTCACTGCCTCAGTCATTGCTATGTACTTTGCTTTTGTAGTCGATCAAGCCACTGTATCCTGAAGAGTAGACTTCCAACAGGCGGGACATCTAGAAAACATAAATGCATTCCCTGTCATCGATCTACGAGAGTCGAGATTCCCAGTATAATCTGGATCCACATAGCCCACCACGTCTTTTGAAGCCTCTTTCTGATCAAACACTATCCATATATCACGAGTGCCCACGAGATATCTGAAAACCCATTTAACTGTATTCCAATACTCCTTTCCCGGGTTCGCCATATACTTGTTGACCACACTGACTGCATGCGATATGTCTGGTTTCGTACAAACCATCAGATACATGAGATACCCAACTACATTCGCATAAGGCACCTCTTCCATGCGTTTTACCTCATCCTCTGAACTATGACTCATCTTGGCAGAAAGTTTGAAATGCGCTGCAAGTGGGGTACTTACGGACTTGCATCTCGCAAGTTGAACCTATGCAACACTTTCTGCAAATAACCATTATGAGATAATCTCAACTGACCAGACAATCTATCACGGTGAATTCAATTCCAAGAATCTTCTTGGCAGCTCCAAGATCTTTCATGTCAAATTCACTATTCAACATAGACTTCAACTTCCCAATTTCCTGCTTGCTTTGCGCTGCTACCAGCATGTCATCAACATTTAAAGCAAAAAGAACATAAGAACCATCTGAAATCACACGATAGTATATGCAACAATCATACTCACATCGCGTGTACCCATACAATACCATGAACAAATCAAAGCGCTTGTACCACTGCTTGGGAGACTGCTTCAAGCCACACAATGACTTCTTAAACAAACACACATACTCCTCATTACCAGGTTCCTTGAAGCCTTAAGCATGTTGCATGTAAATCTGCTCGTCTACGTCTCCATAAAGGAAATCAGTTTTAACATCATGCTGCTCTAACTCCATGTCATGCAGCGCGACTATTTCCAATAATACTCGGATAGAAGTGTGCTTCACAACTGGTGAACGCGGTTCACTACATAGACTGTGTAGCTAATCCACGGTGGAAGGGACAAATCAATCCACCATAATCAATACAGATTACAATCTCCAATCTCCTACCGATGTATCTCTTAGTCTCTCTGTTTTTTCTCTCCAAAACAAGAAAACCATAATACTGATCAAAACACGCTTAAATAACTGTTGTACGCGCGCTCTGGTCCGGACTAAGACCCCGCTCGTCCGGACCAAGGATGCTGAGAGCTATAAAAGTGTTTGAGGACCGCTCATCCAGACTGGGACCTCCAGAATCATACCGCGAGTGCTCTTCCGGACCACCATTGGCTTGGTCCGGACCAGAGATGCTGCAAACGTCCATTTTGAAGCCACACTCAACAGAAGCTTTCTTACGGGTAATAAAGCACTTTGACCGGTAAGAAATCATATGCGAATCCGAACCATTGAAAACACTTTTGGACAGTTGAGATACTGCGCTGCACGGTGCAGCGCTAAGTGCGCTGCAAGGTCACCAGGTCTGGGCTTAGGCGTTTGCTCCCTTCTAAGGTCTCATGTTAATACCTCTCAAGTGTTATCAACTCCTTTAAAGTCAGTTCGTACAGATCTTTGCACCGGCTTTCTTTGCACTCTGACTGAACTTTCAGAATTAGTTGAGGTGCCCATAGGCTGGCTCAATTACTTAAGTTATCAAAAAAAGACTTGTGATACTGGGCCATGACTAGAGAGGCAGTCCTAAAAGTGCTACTATTATAGGATTTTATACCCTTTCTTTTGAAACAAAGGGATTTTATACTGATTCATGCAGGGAAATTCCAATTCCTTCTAATTTAAGGTTGGCATCAGAGCTGGTAATGTAACTTTTTAAATATGTTTCAGAATTGATTCTCTAGTTGATATAGTGGGAATCCTTTTTGGAAAGAATCAGCAAAGGTTCTCTGTGTTAATAATTAATCTTGGAAGTATCTCTCCAAAGATTAATAAAATTATTATTTTTGCCTTTTGAAGAAAAAAAAAATTAATCTTGGAAAATTATTAGGTATCTATAACGGTGGCAAATCCACACCAATAAATAGATCTCTTTTTTTTAATAAGTACAGAATAAAATTTGTACTCTTGTCTTAGGTGGTTTGCTCATTATCTGATTCTTCCTCCTGTTTTTCTTCTAAGTTGGAGAGTAATCAATGGTATGCTGGACCCCCCAAAAGGCCTAATTTACTCATCTTCTTGAACAAGCTTTCTTAATTAGTGGCGATTTAAGAATATTTTGACATAGTAATTATCAGTATAGTCAAATCATGGCACGTGATACTCCAGATCATTTCAATACCACAAATTTACATGAGATCCATATACATTGTGGCTCAATGAGAATTTATGGTGTTATATTATCCAGAACACCACGTGATCATACTCTGGGAGCACTAAATAATTAAGAAGAAATGTACACATGCATTCAAGCATTGATTCATGGTCCTTGAATACCTGTATGCAAAAAAAAAAATTTATCATTACTTTTATAAGTATATAATAGCCAGAACATCCTGATTTTTATCACAGATTTTGTATGCAAAACATATATGCCGAACATGAATGTTTTTAGATTAATTTCCTTTTAATCACCAAAGTGGGCATTGCGGGCGTGTTTGTGACAGCCGTGGATAAAATTTTACTAGATTCTTGCTTTAGAGATTCTACTGCAGATTTTAGATTTCAATAGCAGGAGATAAACATGTTCATCATAATTGTGAAATTATGATTAAGCTGCAGTAAAAGCTTGTACTGTTTATTGCAAAAAGCTGAAAATCAGTCATTATAAAACTTAAAATCTAAAAATTTATCCCAAAAAACTCCAAAACCTACTCAAACCCAGCTTTGGGATTTTCAGAATTTTATTCTTCTTTTAGATTTTCAAAATCTGTAGAATCTGAGAATTTGTTATCTAAAATTTTTAGTAAACACTAAAAACTGATTTTGACATGCTAGAATTTCAAAATGTGCAAAAATAATTTCTCATAAACACTCACTTAGAGCATGTGCAGCAGCCACGGTATATGACCATTTGAGATAAAA
Source organism: Gaultheria prostrata (assembly GCA_036023075.1). Taxonomy (NCBI): domain Eukaryota; kingdom Viridiplantae; phylum Streptophyta; class Magnoliopsida; order Ericales; family Ericaceae; genus Gaultheria; species Gaultheria prostrata. The sequence goes on along the minus strand of JAXBDA010001093.1, from coordinate 15,801 downwards.
TGGAGAAGAAAATAGGGAAAAGTGGACTGCAGCAGAATTTGTAAAACACTGTTTACCATACATATTTGCACAGTACCACTCTAAATATACTGTGACCCTTTGATCGCTTTGATCGCGGGCAACGACAACAGGGGACGGCGATGGCGATGGTTGCTCTCTAATCAAGATCGGAGGCTCTCTAATCCAGAGCATTCGATCGACAGTGACGATCGACGGTGATGGGGAAGAGGTAACGATCTGACGACGAGCGACGATCGATGGTGATGGAAGAGGTGATGACGATACAACGATACATCGATGGAAGAGGTGATGAGCGACAATCTTCGCATATATATATCTTCTAGTCTGGACGCCGGACCTCCACCTTCCTGATATTTTTTTTATGATCCGAACCGTCCAATGTGTTTAAAACACGTTTTCACAAAAACTGTACACTTAAAAACACGTTTTAAACACATTGGAATGTTCGGATTTTGTAAACACAATTTTTAAAACCTTCAAAACACCCAAAAGCTTCCAGTCAGGGATCCCTAACTGGAAGCCGTATATATATATATATATATATATATATATAAGGGCTCCCCTACATAACTTATGTAAGAGATTTTTCCTTCGAGATTGAATTTCGACGATCCGAATACGTTTTTTATCGACAAATGCTCGGATCAAGCATTTCCGGGTTTTCTTTTTTTACGAAGCCTCGCGTTGGACCTTAAAAACACATTCTAAACGCATCTAACGGTTTGGATTGTTGAAATTCAATCTCGAACGAAAAATCTCTTACATAAGCTATGTAAGGGAACCCTTATAAGATCCTCTTCCTATATATATAGGGGCAGTTCCCCTCACACTTAAAATAACATAAAAAATGACACCTCACTCTTTTCGGGCCCTACTGTGAAGTTATGAACCGTTGATCTTGTTTAAATGAGTAAAATAAGAGGTAACACAAAATTTCAGTTCAATCGGATATCGGTAAGTGCTTGATTCAAACAGTTTAAAAAACATTGTTTCCTGTCATAGTTTTTACAAAACTGGTACGGATAATAATTAAAAAATAAGGATTAATAATTAGAGAGAGATAAAGAGAAAAATTAAAATAGGAGTATTTAAAAATAGGAGTAATAATTGGATAATAATTAAGAAAACCGAGTCTTGAAAACCCAAAACGAACAAGGCCATTGAGGTTTGACTCCTATAGGCTACAAGATCCTTTTTTGGCTCGGTAACTTTTTTTTTTTAAGTTGTCTTAATTTTACTTTTTAAAAAATTGTATTCTTACAATTATAGTTAATACATGAATAACTAGTTACACAAAATGCATATTATGAGCTCTATTTCATAATAAAAAAATTTCTCCAATGATATAAATGTTTTAAAAAGTTTATGTTCGTTAAATTCAAAGGTAAAATCCCATATTTATCTTTTTATCTTATATATTAGTTCCCATTTGGATTTTTCTTGATAGAAAACCCAGGACCCTATTTTTTCAAATCACTTTAAGCCTACCAAATCTCAGGGTCGGCCTTGTTTATTGCACAGATGTGTTCGACACTGTCTAAAGTACTTAGATCACAAAAATTAAAAGAGGCATAATTATGTGTGCTTCAACTTTTCTAAATACTTTTGTATTCAGTGGTGGAACCAGAATTTGAGTTTGCCAAATGATAAAATCAACACATTTGCTAAAAATTAACCAAGATTTTAGCAAATGATTTGGTCGATTTTAGCAAACAAATTACAGGGTGGCGCTGTTTACGGGAGTCATTATTTTAATTTGGGTATATCTAGCAAAAATATGAAGAAAAAATGTTAAACTTTGTTTATTGTCAAAAAAAAAAAAGGCTTGATTCAATTCGCTAGTATAGTGGTCTTTAAATGTAAGTTTTTGAGATATTTTTCTTGATCTGAGCCGTTCATTTGTGTGAAAAATAAAGTTGTTTGAATTCCGAAAGAGCTTAATCCATTAGTGTAAAATAACCTCTCATTTTTCGAAGCAGGGGTGGCATGTGCCACCCTACTACACCGCTTAGTTCTGCCCCTGCAGTCTGTATTTGAAACTTTACCCTATGCATGTATCATTGTTTCCTATCTAGAAAGGAGGGGAGAGATGAATGGAACATATGGACGAATTATTCTATGGTCTTGGGGCACCATCACGTGGTGTCCCGATACCCTTATTCACCATACAATATACTGAGGCCCGTGGGAACGTGTGATGTATAACGATGTAGGGGCACCACTAGGCGGTTTCCCAGGGCCGTAGAATAATTACTGGAACATATGGGGTATATGAAAGGTGACCTTGGATGGCAAATGGCAAAAATAGGGGGTGTGTCGTTGTACTTATTTTGGTGGTTCCATGTAGAGTGAGATTTGGTTTCCATGTGTGTTGCTTAGTGATCATATGCATGTGTTATGCAAATGTGTGACCACTTTCTGCACTCTTCCATGATTGTGGCCCCCATCCCTTTTTGTCATTTTCATCCCAAAATTATTCTTTATCTACTCTTTACAACTCAACCCCCATTATTTATTTATCTCTCTCCTTTCTTATTTGGATCCCTACAGTCTACGAGGCTGATCATAAAATAAGAAAAAAACAAAAAACAAAAATACACACTCCAGTATATATTGTTCACTTTTGTATATGATTTTTATACGTTTCAATACACTTTTTATACCTTGACGATAGTCTAGAATAGGCTGATTTTAGAATTTTTCCATTCTTATTATTCTTTCTTTTTTTTTTCCTTTTGGTCCCTCTCCTATGCTTTATTATTCCAAAATATAATGTCACTTTTTCTTTTTGTCAAAGCATCACACACACCCCAACATTGGTCGTACGGACTTGAGGTGGTGCCTGAAACACTTGGGAGATCAATACAATATTAGCAGTAAGTCACATACAGTACTGAAAAAGTAAAAAGAAAACAAATCCCATTTAAGAAAGTATTACTGAATTACGAAACATTCACAACAAAAATTTACATTGAACACATGTGCACTAAGACCCTAGGGTGAGTTTTCCAATTGATTTTATTAGATAAAATCTAATTTTGCTTTGAGGTGTGATAAAATCACATTATTTTTCCAAATTAATTAATGATAAAATCTAGGTTTGATAAAAGTATTTTCTAAATGATTTTATAAGATAAAATATAGTGTTTATAAAATTTAATTTTGCTAAAATCAGTTGAAAATCTTAGATTTTATCAAAGCTAGATTTTATCTCATGAAATCAATTGGAAAACTCAGCCTTGAATAAGATTTGAAAAAGAGAGAGAGTTCAATGTATCTTTTTATTCCGTGTATATTTCACCAAATTCTCTATAGACCATTTGTAAAAGAGAATGGAGATGAAACAACCTTCGACGTCCTCAAATAAAAATATATTATTGTTTTTAAGTTTTTCTTAGCGGAACGGGGAGTAAATATGAAAGCACTCATGGCCAGATGCTGCTTTGTGAATCATCCCAATTTTCAACAACGATCACCCGTTGGCTATCTGTTTTTAGTAGTATAACTCTTTTTTTTTTTTTTTTTTGTTATTCGTCATTCCTAATACTCCTTCCGTCCTAAATTGCTGGTCCTTTTTGAGGAATCTAACTTCTTAAGGAGACAAAATTATTGTCTTAGAATTCCAAAATTATCCTTCAAAACTGTGAAGTTTATTAAGTGGTTTTAAATTGTTTATGCCTTTCAATATGAATCTCCAAAAATATGCAATATGGATCTTGTTTGATAGATCTCAATTAGTTGTTTTATACAAAGTTTTGAAAATCATGAAAAACGTTATAGGCTAAAAGACATAAACGATTTAGAAATGACACAAATTTCAAAAACTGTGTAATAAATTGGGAGGGAAAGAGTACTTCTGAGGGTAAAATTGAAAGTTTGACATATTTTGATAGTTGTTTTTAGAAATAGGACCAACATTTTGGGACATCCCAAATTAGAAAAAAGGACCAGCAATTTGGGACAGATGGAGTATATTACATAGGAGGAGGGGGGAATGAGACTCGATCCATGGATGCAGTGTGAGGCATTCAAGAGCTCTATCGCATGAGCTAGCCACCACTTGCAGTAATATAACAGTATTTTTTCTTTTTTGGGACCCAAGTCAAAAAGTTCCAACGAAACATCTGTTAATATATTTTTACATTGTCAAAGATATATTCAATAAAATTTTAATGGATTTGTAGTCAATAAAATTGCAAAGTGCAAACTAACTTTGTGTGTTAATATTTCTATAACATACATTTTTGAATTTTTTTCCTAATATTACAATGAGAGTCCAGGTCCACTTCACAGTGGATGCATTAGCATAATTTGTTGGGAACTAAGTTTGGATGACCGGAATCTTGGGTAGAAATAGGAATATGATTACCAGGAATCAAATTCCTGGAAATTTTCTTGGGTAGGAACAGGAATACAATTATTGGGAATCGAAATCCTGGGAATTGGATACCTGGAGGAATTGCATTTCGGTGTTTGGATTAATTCAGTAATGTTACGCGAGAAACAATTATTTTCGAAACTTATTTAAGTCAACATTTCCCTTTCTTAATGAATGAGTTAAGAATCTGAGATTCCCATGAGGTAAGGGAGGGATCATATTCCCACTCAGTCTAGAAATGTGATTCATAGTTGAATATGTCATCAGGAATCACATTCTCATTTCTGTCTCTGCCAAACGTCGGAATCTGAAAGGCCTGGCATCACATCACTGTTCATGTCTTTTCCAAACATTGAAATCATGGATAGAAAACATCACATTCTCATTCCCCCTCAAGATTACTGTCATCCAAACTGAGCGTAGATACTATATCAAAAAGACAACCCCGGATTGGTCTCGTGGTCAAGTTCTAAGACTTAGGAGCTTGCACGCTTCTAAAGTATAAGGTTCTGAATCTCTCACATGTTATCTATTATTGTGGGTTCAACACATACGAGACTTAATTCAATTTCCCCAATTCTCCAGTAACAAATTTCATCAATAATTGCGAAAAAAAATAAAAATCATGCATGTCACAATCATTTGTGCTTTCCCTCTCAGAATTTGGCATTGGTTAGCACTTAGCACCAATAGCCGTCAAAGGCAAACACAAAATTTTCCATTGGAGAACAATGAGATGGCTCATTCCATGTACCACATTATCTACTACCAAAACATTATCTGGTGAAAAACATAGTTAATCATGTGAAAAGTAAGTGTTTTCAAGAAAACGATGTTCGTGATAATGGGCTCAGGTCCTGTCCAGTTTCTGTCCCGTTCAGTCTGGTCCAGCTTTGTATTTTGTGGCTTATAACAATAATTGGAGTCATTTATTTTGTAAAATTCGTCAAATAGTTAAGCATGAGAAAGATAGATCCGTTCTAATATGTCATTGGTCAGTATTCAACGAACTTCTATTTTTGCTACACTTAAAGAGGTTGACAAGCTCTACAAAATAAACGACTCCGATTATTATTGTGAGCCCGGGATTGGCCACAAAATATGAAATTGGACTAGACCTGAGTCCGTTTGTGATAGCAACAAAAGACACGATCACGAGTACCTAACAGTTATGCGTTTGACAAAACTCAAAAGTGAAAGGGAAATGCACGTATGCTCTGTCCGGCCAAAACGGAAACCCAAAGTTCTATCCGGACTACAGCCACCACTATTTGTGGGCTCTATTGTGCGTTGATTGCGGCAATCAGAAACCTTTCATTTTATAGAGCCCGTATAGTAGTGTATTCATGTAAAAAAATCAGTTTGATTGGACATCGATAGATATTTCAAAATTGTATTTCGGTTTATAAGATGGACAGCTCAGATCCTGTCAATAGTTTTTAAGTTAAACTGCACATAACCTTCTTTTTTAGAAGACAAAATTCAACTTTTGATATACCTATCAATGTCCTCTCAAGCTGATTTTTGCGCAGATACATTACTTTGTGGGCTCTACTAAATAAACGGTTTAGATAATCGAAATAAACGCATGGTGGGGCCCACAATGAGTGGCTGAAATAACCATGAGATTTCTGCCTAATCCGGAAATAAAGTTTCTACAACGATATTTTCAGTACTTTCACTAGTTTTTACGCATTTCAATGCGAGACATTCTCTTACATACATCATGAAAATACTGTATCATTTAGCGGGAAACTGCATCACTTTTGACTACAAGAAAATATTGAAAATACCGAAACTACGGTAGTGGAAACTCAACCTAACAACTAAATGGCCGAGCTAGTTTACATGTGTCTTGATTATTCTCTACAGGCAAATTTTACCGTCCACGTAGTAGCAAGGGCCCTTTTGAAGCCATAGCAAATGCATGTATGCTTATATAGCAAATATAAAGAATCAAGATTTAAACGAAAACAGTGAGAAAAATAGACGGATTATTCACAAAACTGACTAATTGCACTTTAAGAGACATGTCATTCTCTCACAATACATCAAATAAAAAATCCAAGCCAGGTTCACTGACTTACTGCCAACAAGTCAGTTTGTGGAATACCCATTAATGAAATAAGTTCTAGTAATAGAAAAAAATTATATATTTATGTAGATAATGGAAATTAGGGTCCCCAAATTGAGTGGTGCGGTCGTGAGTGGGAATTTAGGTGTCAGTGAAATGAGGCCTCACGTACAAGTCGATGGAGTAACGTTGACCTGCCGTAACAATCTAACTCTATTGACATCAGTGTCGGATGCAGGATTCTCAGCACAGCAGACTAAATCACATGTATTCATAAATTAAAATAAAATATCATTCTTATATACTAATAACACACTTTTGAGAGACATTTCTTCATAATTTTTACAAATAAAAATAGTAAAATATAATAGTAGAAATATTGAGATAATTGGAAGGTATGCAGTGGCCGGCCTCCCGCTTGCACCCCTAGATCCTCCCATGACTGACATACTAATATCTCATTGTCGCGAAACGGAAAAAAAATTGAATGGCGCGAGGAGCTCAGGTTTTCATTTGGGAGGCGCAGAATTGACGGGAAAAAGTTTGATCAGCAAAATGCACCCTTATTATGGATCAAAAAAAAAAATGCACCCTTATTATTATAAATTGGGAAAATTTCTCTTATATCCCTTCGACTTTACTCAAAAGTTCAGTTTGGTCCGTCATGTTCCAATTTGGACAAACTAAACCTTGCAGTTTCCAATTGGTTTCAATGGCAACCCTAGGTAGACTTCCGTTTGTAATTTGGACGGAAAAACAACATGTGCCCTGCACATGATCACTTTTGAGGGGTATAATCGCCCATTTCCCTCTTTTTTCTTTCCTCTCCTCTGATCTCCACCCACCTCCCACCCACCTTCGACTCCTCACACCACCCTTGTCATCGCCCTCTCCAAATCCATCATGTAACACAACTGGCCTATAAGGTCGGCACCTCCATCTACACCCACTTTGTCTCCCTCTACGGTGGCGAATCCGGCGTCATCCCATCCACCGTCCTCACCTTAACCTTTCAATAGCTACGACAAATCGGCGTATCGGGCCGAAAAGCCACTTATTTACATGACCTGGCTAGGAAATACCAAAATAGAATTTTATCTTATGACTTATGAGTCAATTGCGGATATGGATGATAAGCCTTTGTCTACTATGTTAACTATGGTTAAGGTTTAATGGGATTGGGTCGTGGTCAATTCATATGTTTATGATTTTTTTCGTCGCATAGAGCATATGTTTTGTCGTTTAATGATTTGGGGATTAGAAAAAGGAGTGCATATGCTTTATGGGTTAGAGGAGTTGCCAAGGCTGTCACAGATGGAGCAGTTGTGTGAGAAGTGGCAACCGTATCGGTCGGTTGCCACGTGGTACATGTGGAGGCTTGTGGAACCAAAGGGGCCGGCGGCGGTTTCGTCGAGTGGTGGAGCTGTGACGGCGGCTGCGTAGCACGTTGCAGTTGTAGAATCAGGAGGGAGAGCCACAGCAAAGTTTTTGGATCCTATCAATGGGAACATTTTTGGATTCTGCAGTTTTTGCAGAATCAAGCTGTTGATCAATGTAGATGAGGGAAGGAGGGGAATGAGCGATTATACCCCTCAAAAGTGATCAAGTGCATGGCACATGTCGTTTTTTCGTCCAAATTACCAATTGGAAACTGGTAGGTTTAGTTTGTCCAAATTAGAACATGAAGGACCAAACTGAACTTTCAAGTAAACTCAAAGGGATATAAGAAAAATTTCCTTTGTAAATTCGTTATTTCCATGTATATATAACTGCTACACAAAACTGATGTAATTTATTTTTTTTGGTAATTCGAATCACGCATTGGTTATTCGTGTACACTGTACACTACATCTTAATTAATAGAAAATGTTATTAAAGTTTGCTAGGATATACTTGCAAATTTGGCGGGCCCAACTATTTCAGAAATCTATTGATGTGAGCATAAGCAGACGCAGGTAACCGGTTATGAAAATATCCATTTCATGCCAATTTGTTTGTTCACCTTAACTATTTTGTACCTCTAAAAAAAATTGTCTATAATTTTAAAATTTTATTTCACAAGTTCTATTAGCCAATATTTTCAAATTATACAAAATAGACAAACAAACTAGACGAAGGTGGTAGACTTTTGCCTAGTAATTAAGATATGATATGGAAATACTAATTAGTCTCTGAAAACGTTGGTTTTATACTCTCTCTGTCCTTTTTTTTTTTCAATCTTCATTCAAGGTTTCAATATGAATCTCTAAAAACATGCAATGTGGATTTTTTTTTAATTGAATGTGGATTTTGTTTGATACCTCTAGATTAGTTCTATTATTCAAAATTTTCAAAATCACGAAAAATATTATAAATAATTAAAAATATCATTGTCGGACCGTCTTTTCACCATCTCTTCTAAAACCAATTTGTGTTAAGGGTTTCAAAGTCTTTTACGGCATTCGATATTGCACTCACAAGTCTATTTTTAGACCGGTAGAGAGTAGCATTGTGTAACCAAATTCATGGGGGCACTTCAGGCCCTACAATCCCTCCCTCACAATGACGCTCCCTTAACTCGAACCCATGACTTCATAGCTTTGATATTATTTGTCGAACCGCTTTTCCACCGTCTTTATAAGGGGAAAAAATTTGGGTATACTAGTTCCACGCCCTTAGGAGACCAAGCGCATGCTTCCTCGTCGAAACCCTAGCACTGTAAGACAACAAACGATGAGAAGCACCTACGTCTCTCATCAACGGTAGGCCCTCTGATCCTAAGTCGGTATCTCGTACTCAAGAGGAAACTAAATCACGCACAGCACATAAATAACAAATTACAGTATACCTTCCTTCATGGATATTATACCTTATCTATACATACGGGGCACTTGTTCCCCAAGTAGCTTGCTGTCCAAATATCCTATTCACATTTGGAGTCCTTTCCTATGGGACACCCCCACATAGTAATACAATATTTACTATACTAGATTCATACCTCGTTAGGAATCCTTGCCCATATTAGAATCCTCTTCGATTATGGAAACAGAAAATCCATCCATTTATTCACGGGATACTCTCCTATCATGTAGGATATGTGCTCCACAATAACCTTGAACATTTTGTTGCCCTACCGCTTTGGGCAGTTGGCATAGGGTTTACACCCTGTGCATCATGGTACACGATAATAGCCATGCGTGCACTTGTGCTCCTTGCTTGGCAATGTCTACAGGCACCCTCTCATGGTGTTGCCGACCAGGGCCACCATCTCGTGGTGTCCCCCTGACCTAGCACGTGACTCATACGTGCTTAGTTTAATTCCCCTTTGTTCGAGAATTACCCTCTTCAATCTCTCCTAAAATCAATTGGTGTCAAGAAGAGTTTTAATTAAATCTTTTATAGCATTCGATATCGCACTCATAAATTTGTTTTTAGAGTGGTTGTCGAAAGTGTCATTGTGTAACCAGGGATGGAAGCACATAGGTGCAATGGGGGGCCAAGGCCTCCCCCTTTTCAAATTTCCCAATAAATAGTTAGGTATTTCTTTTAGTATTACTATATGCTAATTTATATGGTTGGTCTCCCCCATAAAGAAAATGGTGCTGAAATATTTGGCTACATATGTTTTTGCTACTGTTTTTGTTGCTTTTGGGGGGATGTTTATGCTACTATGTTCTGGTTCTTGGGGTTCTATCTTGATGTTTTCTCTCGAAGTTTAGGTTTGTACTTTTTATTTTTGCTATAATTTATCTTCTATTTGCCAATAAAAAAAAGACCTAGACTATGTGTTTTGTTATAGGTATTATTTGGACATTTCAAAGTGTAAATTATTGAACCTTAAAATTTTAAAATCTCGACGTTCATGTGGCCCTCTTGTATATGAATTCCTAGTTCCGTCCATGTGTGTAACCAAATTTACAAGACACAACAAATAGGAACAGTGAAAATACACATACAAATTGAGTATAAGAATTGAGGTGATTAAGGGGTGTTTTGGCCTAAGCAGTAAACTTAACTTTTTTATTTTTTGGTGTTTAAAGAGCTTGTACTTTACATATGAGTACAAACATTTCAAACACAAAAAAATACCCAAAAAAACAAAAAGTTACTCCCTCTGTCCCATTTTCATAGTCCAGTATTCCTTTTTGGGACGTCCCAAAATGTTAGTCCACTTTCCAAAATAAGCAATAGAAAGTTAATGAAGTTACATAATTACCCTTTTGTTTGAATTAAATTACTACTACTTCATCAATCAAATCACCTTTTTGAGAGGGCATAAATGGAAAATTGAACACTTTTTGGTGTAATCATTGTGTCCCCTTAAAAAATTGGAATCCCCAGGACTATGAAAATGGGACGGAGCGAGTATAAATTTACATTTTTGGCCAAAACTCACCTAATTGCACAGACAAGACAGTTTAAAAAAAATGATTTGAAATTTGTAGGAGGGATACATTTCAGAAGAAGCGACCACATGTTTTGTGACAATGAAGGCATTGATTGAAACAGGACTTGTCTTTTGTCTGGCAATGATAGTGACTTTCAATCCTCAGTTAAATAGTGTATTTTGTTACCATTAAGCATAAACAATTCGATATGGTATCTAGAGAGAAAATGACTAGCTAGCTTTGAGGAAGGACTATTTTAAAAACAATAATTCTTCCGTCCCATTTTCATAATCTTATTTGGGGATTTTAATTTTTTATGGAGACACAATGATTACACAAAAAGTACTCAATTTTTCACTTATGTCCTCTCAAAAAGGTGATTTGATTGATGGAAGTAGTAGTATTTTAATTCAAACAAAAGGGTAATAATATAACTTTATTAATTTTTTATTGCTTATTTTGGAAAGTGGACTAATATTTTGGGACGTCCCAAAAAGAAATACTGGACTATGAAAATGAGACGGAGGGAGTAATAACATAAAGTGAATGAAAATATGATACTTAGGGGGTGTGCCACTAACTTGTTTTTTTTTGTTTTTTAGTTTTTTTATATGAGAGCTTGAAAAACGCGTTGACTTTTTGTGATTTTTTATGTGATGTATTGTGAGGGGATGACATGTCTCGAAAAACGCAATAAACTGGCTTTTGGCTTTTTGAGTTAGTGGAACGGGGCCTTAAGATAATACCGCCAAAACAAAAGTATTAGTATATTTTTATTCCACTAATTATCGTTCTCTTTTAAAAAAAAAAAAAACCCTCCCACAACAACTTCATGATCTAAGTATATTTTCCATGATTTCACATGTATGAATGGGAGTGGTAACAGAGTTGGCAAAGAAGGAGACTGAAACTCCATCCCTCTTTACCTGCTTGTGGTTGTTCTTATTTTTTGATTAGAAACTTATGGTCACATTAAATATGAGTCATTATGTATCCATAACCGTTTAATTGGGAAAAAAAGTGACCACGAGAGTGAGAGTAATGAAAGTACTTATTAATAACTTCTTATATTTTCCCTATAGATTCCGAAAATGTGTAACGTGAGTAAGTGAAATTGTAAGAAGAGCACAGGAAGTAGAAGTTTTGTTTTTGTCTTTTTTCCCCTTTTCCTCACAAGACCAAGAAGTGGTAGAAGTTTTTTTTTTTTTTTGTCATTCAATATACACATAGACATTAGCATTAGTGGGGGGAGTCAGTGAATTAGTCTAGAGGGGATCTAGAAGCTATCCATAGCCCTAAACTCCAAACGCATCTGCCGAGGCTCAAATCCCGGTCTCGTTTGTGGGAAAATCAGGAGATAACCGTTAGGCTACAGGCCCTTGGTTGAGGCAGTAGAAGTTAGAAGGGGCCTAAATTCTAGGAAGAAATTTAGGTATCTTATGCCAGAAGATGAGAAAGGTTGACCCCATTCACCAAAAACACAAAATAGTAGTACTGGTAGAATTAATTATATGTGGGCATAAAGTCGTTATAAGGAAATTGAAAGTCTTAGCAAAATAAACTTTAATAAATGCAACCACTTCAAGTCCTAAAAATACGTACCATTGGGCCACACCTTTTTTATTACAGCCATTGGGCTATATGTATAGACCCTTTTCACATAGTGATCAGTGCAATTAATTGGTCAATGGGAATCTGACAATGTATCACCCACTTCCTGCATTATGCATCTGAATGTTGAATATTGGGCATACATCATTTTGGACTATTTTGGCTTTACCAAACCTATGTCCAATTAGGCCGCAGAAGTTCATGCTTTGGGTTTTACACTTGAGGCCCCTGACTCCTAAGTCAGTCATATTTGGTATTTTTTGACTTTGTTTTTCCAAAAAGGAAGCAATTTACTTTTAGAAAGTATAGACGCATGGGAATATTAGTCCCTCCAGTGATTAGCCGAGGCCGGTCCATGTAAGCTGACTTGAACACATTATGAGTTACGCAAAAAAAAAAAAAAGGTTATGGACAGACTTATGCCACTATTTTGTTGTGGAGAGATTATTCGTTAACTCAATGCAAAAGGCAAGCAAGAACATGCACCCAGGTTTTTTTTTATAAAAGTTATGCCGTCTCTTACGGAAGATTTAAAAGATATTGGAAGAAAAATGAAGATTGGAAAATTGGAAACGATTGTAATAAAAAGAGTAAAGACAATAGTTGCAAAACATTAGCTAGCAATGCAATATTGGAGGCCAGGCTAGAGACTAAGACCATGAAATTGAAAAGTTTGGGGTCCTGTGGCCGGGGTTGAGAGTGCTGCATGCCAACTAGCTCACTCATAATGGCAAGAGAAAGAGAGGGTTTTGGTGCATTGCATGTGAAGCTGAATGATTGAAGTAGCAGCTATGTAGCATTAACCTATGTAATGTCAAAATCTTAGCTAGAAAGAGATGTACGATGCTATATGCATTTGGAGTACTTGAACCCATCTTTGACCGGTAGATTAATAAAATTATACTACTATACTATTCTCTCCGTCCCCATTTTATGAGCAATTTTTTAGTGCTGAGCATGCATGATCTGGGTTGTCCATTTCGGTTTTGGATGGTCCAGATTTTGGAGAGAGAAATAGGAGAGAGAAAGGGGGGAGAGAGAGGGTTTTGATCTCGGCCGTTCAATACACTTTTGGACGGCCCGGATGCAATGCCCGGATGCAATGTTTGGGTACCACGTAGGCTCGGCCACGTGGTACCCGTTCGGTACCCCAAAAAATTTCCCATTTTATAGTCTCAGTTTATATTTTTTGTTGACTCAAAAATAATGTGCCACTTCAAAATTAAATGAGTAATTGTTAAGAAATTTCCTCTTTACCATTATACTTTTGAAATTGAAAATAATAAAAAAGTAAAAAAATATAATGAGTGAAGGGTAAAATGAGAAAATTACATATTTCCAATAGTACATTGATTATGTCCCTTATTAAATTGTAATTAAAAAAAAGGACTATAAAATGGCGATAGAGGGAGTATAATTTAATAGAATTAGTGAGCTTCTCCAATCTTTTACTCAGCGAACTCAAACGTTCTTGTGGGTATTTGGTGCTGATTATTTAGGTGGATTTTAGATTCTAGATTGTAATAAGATAATGATATTATCTAATAATTTAGCAACCAGGGGATAGGTACTGTAAAAAAATTCTAGATAGCAAATTTTCGGTTTCAAAAGATTTTGAAGAGCTAAAAAAAATGAAATTCTGAAAATCAAACCTTGATTTGGGTATCTTTTGGAACTTTTCGGATCAGATTTTAGATTTTAAGTTACATAAAATATGATTTTCAACTTTCAGCTTCTATATTGGGTAAATGACAGGCCGGTCCATTTTGGAGGCCCATGTTCCGCGCGCTCCAACCCACAACCTAAAACACTCATCCAACTCCACGAATATTTTTCTGCCTAAACTACCCCTCGCGTCCTCACCTTCCGTCCCAGAAAAAGCTCTAAACATAACCATCGACGACGAGAAGAGCTCGCCGATCTCATCCAGAAGCATTCGTCGTCCATTTCGAGCCCTAGCAGCTGATGATTCCTACTTAATCGAGTGTGAATCCATAAAAAACAAGACATAATGCGCAAAAAATGTAAGTTCGTCATAAAACTCTAGATTATACAACATATTCACCATCATTCAATTGGGAATTTGAGCCCTAGCAACTGATTCCTAGTTAATCGAGTGTGAATTCAGAAAAAACAACACATAATGCGCAAAAAACCAAGTTTGTCATAAAACCCTAGATGATACAACATATTCATCAGGCTAAGATTTGAGTGTACACTGTAATTTTGTATGCCTTTTGAGTATACACTGTAATTTTGCAAAGTTCACTGTAATTTTGTATGCATTTTGAGTGTACACTGTAATTTTGCAACATTCAAAAGTAAAAACCTCCATCTCCTATTATTTTGCATTTTCAGTGTACACTGTAGTTTTGTATGCATTTTGAGTGTACACTGTAATTTTGCAACATTCAAAAGTAAAAACCTCTATGTCCTATTACTTTGCATTTTAAGTGTACACTGTAATTTTGGAGGCATTTTGAGTGTACACTATAATTTTATATTCATTTTGAGTGTACAAAGTAAAAACCTCCATCTCATATCTAGTGGTAAACTCATCCCTCCCTTTGTTTTGTGGCTCACATTTACCCTCCCCCATTTGTGACTTGTGTTTGGTTTCTCAATATAAAACACAACTACTGGTCACTGTAATGTCATTGCACTGGAATTTTGTGTACAATCATCTAATTGAATGTCAAATCTAAACAACTAAAGAATGACTGTTTTAAACCTATGCAGGTCAGCAAAAACAAGGTAAAAAAGAAGGAGGAGTTGGAGGCACATCACACTCTGGAACAAAAGGGATTAAAAGTACGAGCATGAAAAAATGGAGATTGTTTAGGAGTTCGAATTTGAATGTACACTCTAATTTGAATGTACACTGTAATGAGTGTGCACTTTGATATGAGCATACACTGATGTACATTTGGGTGTACACTGTAAAAAGATCAAAGAATCCGCATTGGGATTTTGGATAAATTAGTTCTCTTTTTTGAATTGATTTTGAAATATGAATTTAAGTGAATGTTATGTGATGGAGACTGAATTAGGGTTTGTGAAGATTGAAATTGGATCATTTGAATTTGAGTGTACGCTGCAAAATGATCAAAAGAATCCAGTTTGGGACTTTGAATTTGAATGTACACTATAATGAGTGTACACTCTAATTTGAATGTACAGTGTAATGAGTGTGCACTCTAATATGAGCATACACTGAAATGATTGTATAGTCCATTGCACTGAAATATGAATGAGTGTACAATTTAACATGAGTGTACACTGTAATATGAGTGTACAATGTAAAATAACTGTACACTGTAAAATGAGTGTACACCGTAATATGAGTGTAC
>JAXBDA010001092.1:0-62118 GCA_036023075.1 Gaultheria prostrata | reverse complement strand
TTTAGGGGAGAAATCTGTTATTATTATAAACTTCAAGGGAGGTAAATGAAAGGGTAAAAAAGTAACTTCACATTTTCCGTTAACAGAAGTCAACCGACATGACTGACAGGGGAGGTAAGTGCAATTTTAGAAACGTGAGGGGAGGTATCTGTTGTTGTTATAAACCTCAGGGGAGGTACGTGAAATTTACCCTATTCTTTTCATGTATATTTCCTTCACTTGACACGAATGCTACAGGACCATCCCTAGCCAGCGTGACTTCTGACCTCCCCATTACCAGAAGGTACCTCCTTTTCTTTACTATAAAAATAAAAATACGTATATGTGTTCTATATAGTATACAGTACTATATGTATAACACAATATTTGTTGTCCATTTTTACTATTCACTGCACCTCAAAAAATTGATTATATCTTTCAATGTGTAATGTTGTATATATTCAATATGAATATTGTTTGATAGTTCTCGATAAGTACTATTAAATAAAAATTTTAAAATTGTAAAACACATTATAGATTGAGATATATAAGTAATTGAAAAATGGCACGCAAACCCGTAAATGGACAACAAATTCGGATCGGAGGGAGTATAATTTATTTCTGAATGTCATTATTCGGATGGGTTTCCAAACCCAGTTTTCGAAAACCCTTTTTGAAAAAAGATCTCAAAATTGGTTTTCAAAGTATTGCATGTGGGTGCTTTTCTGATGAATTTGGAAACCATCTGGGGAAACCGAACAAGTGTAGGTTTCCAAAAACCGGTTTTGAAAACCCAACCAAACAGGGTGAAGTGTGCTGGGTATTTTCACATGATGTGTTTTGCGTGATTATTTTCATCTTGACAATGATTGGTGCCTCACAAAGCCTCTGCAGGCCTAGAGCTCCGATAATCTATGCAGTACAAGTGTACGGAAGCACAAAATTAGCACGAGTTAAATTCGTTAATTCGCGCACAAGTACCCGGAAAATAAATCCTTCTCTAAACCTGTTGATTCTTAGAATACCCAAGAATAAAGGCATCAAACGCATTCCGCAGAATACCAAAGAATTTGGAAGATAAGAGAGACTCTTTCTATAAAACTCAATATCATCCGAATCAACTCAATCTACTTCTTTCATTCACCACATAGGTTTAAATAGATAACTTGTAACATCCCTCCAAGCATAGGAAATACAAACTCCAATTTCCAAGACTTTAACCAAAGAATTTGCTCCTACCTCATTCTCTCTAGCTTGAAATAACGTGAGACGCCTTTTTTTGGGATGGCGTAAATCAATGTCTTCCTATTCTTGGAGAGGTTCATTATAGTCGACGAAATCATCGAAAATTGGGATGGCTTAAATCAATGTCTTTAGTATTTTGCAAATACGAGATCAATCGAGCTTATCGCACGTTTCATAAGTTGAAAACAAAAGGGGAGCAAATTTTTAAGATAACTTTTAAACTCAGAGGGTTCTAGTGAACCCTCTTGATATAAGGTGGATCCGCCCCTGACATTAACCCACCCATTAATGTATCGTAAATTCTCGTTTTAATCGAAGGACTAGTTCAAGTTTTTTTTGAAAGCAAAAGAAGGATATCATTAATTTTTGGAAACACATTACAAAGATTAACAGGGATTCAGGGATACGGCATCACAACGAGAGGAAGCATCCCAACTAGATTGACACCCGACCTCTCGACAATCATATGCGACGCTGACAAGAAGTCAACCGAATCAAAACCAAACAAAATTATAGACTAGTTCAAGTGGCAATAGGGTTGAGTTGTAAATCCAAACACACCCAAAGTTCAAAACTTCGGAATCTCTTGGGGCTTAACCATAAAAGGAAAATTTCTTGTGAATCCCCTATTCCGGCATAGATAGTCTTTCTTTGACATGACCGGACACTGGACAGGAGAATAGTTGTAGTTAGCATAAGCTGACCAGGACACCTTTGACCGTCGGGGAAAAAAGAAAGAGAAAAGGAAACGGTCTTTCCGGGGAGGGAGATTATGTTGCATTGGGAGAAGAGGGTTGTTTCCTCTTCTTCTCCAACCAATAATTGAAGCTCTTACAAAACACTTAAGTTTATTTTCAGTTAAGGGCACCAATGATGGAGGGAGGTGTCCGAACTCAAGACTTTCAAGTGGACTCCATCTTTCCACGTCCTAAAGAAGAACCGAGGTTGTCAAAATTTGGAGCCTTGTGTCCTGCTCTCCTTTTCCAAAATCCCATGTGTTTTCCTCTCATCAAAACACCTCTCCCCCTTTCTAGTGGACTCCAACTCCTCATTCAACCATATGGATTCCCTATACCCTACAATAGTGGTGGGTTTCCTTTTCACAACCTACCCAAAAAGGAGGAGGGTCTCTACCTAGATAGAAACTTTCTAGCTATATATGTTATGTTATTATCTACATGTATATAGGACAGCAAAAGGATGAAAGAGATTCCATTTCATTTCTACAAGGTGGGGATCCTTCAAATCCAAGCACCCAATGGTGTTGTCTTCTATAATCACATAGGGTCCACATAGCTAGAAAGTGGTTTAAAGTACAAGTTGGGGGTGGGACTGCGCCTCAGAATAGTCGAGGTGCGTATGAGCTAGTCTGGACATCTTCATTTATAAAAAAAATGAAAAAGAAAAGCGCAAATACTTAACTGTGAAAACGGATACCAAAAACCTTCCTTGTGAGAATCTCATTGGCAGATGCTACAATAGATGTACCATCGATATTTGAATGTGTATAGTATATATCATTTGAATTGTTTAACAATTTTTTATCTTTTGCACATAAATTTCGATCAATTTTGAATCCGTAACATTTGCACATGGACTTATAATGCCAACTTTGAATTCATAATATTTGTACTTGGGAGAATTAGTCTTGGATTCATACATGAACAAGTTAGCACTATTTTAATCTCTCCTCTTCAAGAATGCTCAAAAGGTGATGGACTCTAGAGCTTTGTTGGAAATTTAATTCAGAGGGGGAAGGAGCTTTAATCTGAAGAAATTGGTTGAAATAAAAGAGGAAGAAATCGCTGATAGAGAGAATGCTTTGAAGAAGAATTTTCTCAACATTAAAGATGGGGTACTTTTGTGAAGGATTTCTTAGTAGTGGTGAGGCTTTAGATTTTGTTATAGGGTCTTGGTTAGCTTCTTGTCTTCCTTTGAGTTTAGTTCTCGGATAGTGTTTTTTTGCTGGTGTGTCCTTGATCCTTTTAATCTTTATTATTTTTTTTCAAAGATTCATAAAAAAAAATTATGCCGATCGAAAAAAAAAAACAAAGTTGGCACTATTTTACTGAAAATCAATTTAAGGGTTTAAGCACACATTGTAAATTTCGAAGCAAATGGTATGAATTTTTTTAAAGAAATGTCATAACGTTTTACAAAATGCTATGAATTGAAGGCAATTCAAAGGGTAACATATAGTACGCTACACATTATAATAAAAATGTGTATCGTAGCACTTTTTCTTTTTACATTCCTAACATTTATGGAATGCATCAATGTAAAAAACGGAATCTCAAAGGAGGTTGGCAAAGTGTCTTGTCTTAAGACTTAGGTGTTCTCCCACCTAAGAGTCTAGAAGCGGGGGCCCTGTAGTGATGAGTGAATCTAGGCCGTCCAAAGTATTTTGGACGGTCTCAATTTTAAATAAATTATTCGCGCAAACAGTTAAATTGTTTCCGCGAATAGTTTATTTAAAATCTGAACCGTCCAAAACAAGA
The DNA here is from genome assembly GCA_036023075.1 of Gaultheria prostrata. Lineage (NCBI taxonomy): Eukaryota > Viridiplantae > Streptophyta > Magnoliopsida > Ericales > Ericaceae > Gaultheria > Gaultheria prostrata. Next base: position 58,396 of record JAXBDA010001092.1, on the reverse strand, counting down.
ATAGACGGCTCTCAAACTCAGTATACGCCTGTAGTGAGTTGCTCACTACAGGCTCCCGGTTCCGCTCAAGTTTGATTCCCCTTGGCAGCAAATTCTTGGGGCACTAAGAATTATGCCCGATCGATACCTCTAGGGCTCCAGAACTAGTCGAGATGTGCGCAAACTGGCACAGATATTTAGTTATTAAAAAGAAAAATCAATATAAAAAATGGGAACCTCCCCTATTTTGGATCCTACCTCGATCCATTAATGAAAGCTAGTAATTACACATGTCTTTCAAGAACATGGGCATAGGCTGTATAGCCTTTATGAGTGGGTAGAATATCTAGTCAATCCATACAATTTGTGGTTCCAGTGTTCTATTATATACACTTATATAAACGCACTAATGTGCAATTGGGATGCCAACAAAAATGTTTGTACAAAAAGGGACTTATATTACTATAGTTCACAAAACAAATTAAATTCTCTTTCTTTCTCCTTGTCTGAGAAAAGGGTGTATGTATTCGCAATAGTATGCAAGAAAGGAGACAGCTCTTTGTTTATTGTCCCAAGATCCTAAATGATGAAACCCTAGCCTTGTTCTTTAACTTTACTTGCAGGTCTGGGTGCACTGTAGGAGGACCATTTTCGGGAATAATTTAGTTATTGGACTGCTAACTAAAAGAATAACTAATGAGGACTTCACTCTTTTTAAAGGGAAAATAAAAAATAAAAAGTTTTGCTCACAAGATAACAGAAATTCTTTCCATTTCAAAAATTAATAAAATCGTTTCTCTTTGCTTAGCAACTTTCGCTCATGACAACGACTGTAAGTTCGAACAATTTACTAGTATGCTCGTACAGCTTATGATGTGTAAAAAGTCAATAAGTCAAGATCGACTCTTTCAAAACTCGTTTGAGATCAGCTTGCGTAATAAACAACTCGAGTTCGAATTTTCTTTTGGAATGAGTTAAGCTTTCCCATCAAACTTGAATTTTGTAATACTGGAATCAAAGATAGATAAAGTAAATGCCAGTAGCTAGCTTGGTTTGCGTTTATTTGAATGAACATAAACACACATTATCTGTCTTTGGTTCCAGTATTACAAAAACCAAGCTAGCTTGGTTTGCGCTCATTCCTATGCGTTTATGTATATATGTATATGTGTGTGTGTATATATAACTTCCTATGTGGGATCCCACACTTTGTTAAAGTGTGGGGACTCCCATTTCCGGATCAAATTTCGACGATCTGATCCGTTCAATGTGTTTAAAACATGTTTTTATGGGTCTCCGCGAGGATTCGTAAAAGAAAAAAATACCCGGAAGGGCTTCATCCAAGCGGTTTTTCACAAAAAAATATATCTACGGTTTGTATGAAAAACTACTCGGATCAAGCCTTTCCGAGTATTTTTTTTTTTTGCTGAATCCTCGCGTAGGCCCTTAAAAACACGTTTTAAACGCATTGGATAGTTCGGATTGTCAAAATTTGATCCGAAAATGGAAAAATTGGGTGATTTCCACAGTGTGGGTTCCCTCATAGGAAGAGGACAGTTATACATAGCTCCAATTATTGATCTAAAGAACACATAGGAATGACCGCTAGCTACCTTCCATGTAACAGTCATGCTTTATCTAGGTCTAATAACTGAACTGTTCAGTCTGCATGTTTGCATGTGCCCCTGCATATCTTTTTAACGGCTTCCTGAAACCCTGCATTATTTGAATGATATGTCAATGTTCCTATTTCCGAGATGAAAGTTTGTGGCCTATGTATGCGAGTTTTAAAATTGTTGAAGCTTAGTTTGCTTATGTAACTAATTCTCGAACGAGAATTGTTGAAGCTTAGTTTGCTTACGTAACTAACTAATCCTAGAACGAGCTTATACGAGCACAAACGAATAATTTGGTGTGTTTATAACCCTTGGTAACGGGGCTGATTCAATCAGAGTTGGGATTATTTTCATGTTTTTGTGCCTTCAATATAGTAAAAAACATACAGTAGAATACTCATGGCTCTACCGAGTTCACATAATTTTCTAGTACAGGTTTCATGGTCTCAATTCTCACTCTCACAAACTTTGATGATATTTGGAGTATTTTTTAAATACACTTTTATATGCTCGGACTTCGTTTTCGCTCTTTCTGTTATTTTTTTTTGCTATGCGAAAGTCAGTAGTTTTACTTGTAGTTAAGGAAGTTTGAACGGTAATCAAATGCATGAAGTATATATTGCTTGCAACTGAGCTACGACTCCACTCGTTGTTTTCTCTCATTCACGCGCATTATTTGACTTAGGAACCCGCCATTCTTTGTGTAACTGTGTTTGTCTGGCTTGTAAAGTTGTAACTATTTGAGAAGACGAAAAAAGAAAAAGAACAAACAGATCTTTTGTTCCATCTAAAACTTTGACGTCTAAGTCATAACATAGCTTTTCTGAGTCAGCATAGCATGCAGTTAAAGGAAAAGAGGGATCAATGATTTACTCACAAAATTGGGTCCTACTCTTTACCTGAATCACATAAGACCCAATCATTTTTCTCTGAAATGATATTTTATCCAATTTGTTACTAGCAAGTTGAATTTCTCCCATGGACAAGGATCGATCATTTTGTCAGTTATTCCATTAGGTACATAATGATATAAGGGGTATTTGCACTTACACCCCCTGTACTTTGCTTGATTTGCAAAGACACCTCCTGTACTTTTTTTTAGGCACTTACACCCTTCCAGAGAACTCGAATTTCGTTAGGTTTGGACTTTGACTTTCCCGATCAAATTTGGATGATCTGATCCGTCTAACGTGTTCGGAATATGTTTTATGGATACCTATGAGGAATTGGCAAAAACAATGACCGGGAAGGCTTGATCCGAACATATACAGTTTTACAAAAAAACTGCTTAATCCAAGCCCCTCGCGGTCTTTTTTTTTAGCTGATTCTTGCTAGTTACCTTTGAAAATACGTTCCGAACACATTGAACGGATCGGATCATCAAAATTTGATTGGTAAAGTCGAAGTCCGAACCTAAGCAAAATTCAGATTCTCTGTAGGGGTGTAAGTGCCTAAAAAAATACAAGGGGTGTGCTTGCAAATCGAACAAAGTACAGGGGGTGTAAGTGCAAATACCCCATGATATAAAATGCGAAGGTCCATCTCTCAATCTTCACATTGCACTCGCGTTCTTAATATTCGTTCATACAAATTATTAGTTTAAGATGTCATTCGAAAATGTTTTCACACTCTAGTTCCCGCTCATGCACGCATACGCGAATTATGTAATTCTGTCGATATGGTTCTAGTCTTCTTGTGAAGGTAAATAAAGCAAGTCAATGGTGGCAAATAACAAGTTCCAAAGGGAAGAGCAATGGAAGAGCAATGTTTCATGAGCAATGATGGTACTGGTATTATTCCATGTCAAAACCCATCAAGTGTACTTATGTTATTGGATTGAAGGTGACAAATCAATGTTCTCTTTAGGGCCTTTTTTTCCATGACCGGATACAATGATTAGCCTGTATGCTAACTTGAGGAATTTTTAGTAGGGTGGTCAAGAATTAGCTTAACCCTACTAATTCTCCCAACCACTCACATATTTAAAAATGTCATATACTAGTGTGTATAATGCGACCAAAAAATACAAAGAATACATTACATGTTACATGCAGTTGTTCTTGGCGAATTTTTATATTTTGAGCCAGGCAAGATTAAACTGAAGCATAAATAAACTACTCCCTCCGTCTCTTTTATAGTGTGTACATTTCCATTTTGGGTTGTCCCTTAATAAGTATGTGTTTTGAAAAGTTAGTGGGTACATTTCCTATTTTTCCCTTAAAAGTAGATTCCTTTTAAAAAAGTTAGTGTGTATTATTATATTGATAAAGGTAAGTAATGGAAAATAGAAGTAAAAGTTGTAAAAGTTGATGTGAGAGAAAAATAATTCGAATTCCCAAGTAACACACTTAAAAAGGGACGGAGGGAGTAATTTTTTTGTAGAATATTATGTGGCAATAGATTTGCACGGATCTTTTTAAACATTATGGAGACACTTATCGTTTATGAGAGAAGCTGTGCGATAAAGATACTAATAAATACCTTTTTCTATCTCTATTTTTCTAATATTTGTCATTTAGATGTGTACCTTATTTTGAGCTAATCTATTAAGTGTTCAATTGTTTGGGAGCCTACTTTTCAGCTTTTCATTTTTAACTTTTTGGCTTTTTGATTTTTTGGATTATGGCCAGAATGACTTTTGAATCTGGGATGAGTGTTTGGGAGAAATGTGCAGAATGCATTTTGGGAGAGAGAGATGAGAGAAATCCATAAGTAGAAGTTGAAAAACAGGTGTGAACCTCTTTTTGATTTCTTCTCTCTATCCCCTAAAATGGATAAACAATTTTTAGGAAAACTCTTTCTCCCCTTGGTTGCCAAACACCCATAAACCAAAAAAGAGAAACCAAAAAATCAAAAAAGAGGCTCCCAAACGGAGCCTGAATAACCTGGATTGCTTGGTCTTTTGTTCATGATATAGGACTAATAGTTTAAACAAAATTTGATATATAATTACTATATATAATATGACAACAAAACTTTTAAACAAATAAGGTTGTCAAATTTGACCACATTTTCTTAGGAGTATGTGAAACCGCTTATGATTGGGCTGTATAGGTGTGTTTTTTTTCTCAGGAAATTCAGCATTGTTAGTTGTAATTAATGAGATTTGAATGTCTAACAAATGCATAATAGTACATGGTTCCCACCACTTGGCTACCACTCTACTCAGTGGCGTAGCCACAAATCTATATCAGTGGGGGGCACAACCCATACACACCTCTTTGTTATGGGAAAAAAATCTCCCTTTTTTCAAATAAATTTCAAATTGGAATATATGTGTGCATAATAGGTATATATTATTTTGGATTTCAAATAGGAATATCTCTCCCTTTTTTTTGTAGTGAAAGGGTTTTTGCACTCTTTGAACCTCTCTCAGTGCTTGCTCATGCGGTAGAGCTCTTGGATGTTCAACGAAATTTTCTTTGCCATTCAAAAAAAAAGAAAAAAGAAATGCTCTCTCTGTAGTAATATTATTTATCATGTTTTGACAGTCATAGCTAATCGATTCGATGAACAACTTATTTGTGTACATGACTCATAAATTATTATTCACACAAAAAGTTAATTAACATCTTTTGGTAAATCATTCATCCATTTGCTAGTCTTAGTCAAACTTTATATATTCCATTCGTCTTTTTTTAAGTATGTTGCTTCGTAAATTCAACTTTTTAAAAAAGTATCAACTTTTACCCTCCAGTTTATATTTTTCACACCAACTTTAATTTTATCTCCACTTTTCAAAATTATGCTTCACTTTTACCAATTAACTCTACCCACTGACTTTTCAAAAAAGAAAAATGATAATTGTATAAACTTTTACCTATTAACTTTTCAAAACACATACTTAGTAAAGGAATAATCCAAAATGAAAATATCGACACTAAAAAAGAGACAGAGGGAGTATAAGCTAAAAATCATCAAGTATAAGCAGTAAGCTAAAAATCATCAATCATATTGTTGACAGCTATTATAGATTTTATTTCTTATCAAATTTGAAGGTTTTGTAATGTTTCAAATGAGCCAGAAAAATATTTTAAGAATGTCTGACTTTTCCAATTTTTTTCCTCTCCCATTTTCCCAAAAAAAAAAATTTTTTTTTTACTTTCTCCATATTTGTACCATGGCTCTCATACTTCAAAAATCAAAATACTTACTTAAGTTTATAACTTATTCACCATCAGGAACGGAACTAAAATGTTGGCTATGGGACGGGCCCAGGCCAGGGCCTCCGCCAAGTTAGGAAAACCTAAAATTAGCTAGAACTTTTTTTAACACATCATCCCACGTAAAATGTCCAGGGCTTTTTGGATTGCCATACAAAAACATTGCTGTCAAACGGAATCAAAAATTATAATCATACTCTGTAAACTCACTCAACCTTGAAATTTCACAATCAAGTTATTGCTATTATGGCCACATGCATGAAATCATGGTTCCATCCCTGTTCACCGTTATTTTTCCTTTATGACCTCTCATAGTAATACTAGTAATAATAGAGGTAATATATATACATGTGTATATATATGAAGTATTGAAGCAATAATTATAGATGGTGAATATGCCATCGATATGCAGAAAGAATCTCTTTTAAATTATGTTAAAAACTAATAATATTATGTAGAGATAAAAAAAAAAAACGGCACGGATTGATATATTGAAATTTGCATATATTACATGGTTGGGAATCACCCACCAAATTATAAAACTTAAGTATCAAAGTACAATTTTATTGCTAATTTTGAAGATTTTACTAAGATGCTTCCCTTCTAGATTTTTTTTTAATTTTTTTATTTTGAAATCCCTTCTAGATAGATAGTTTGAAGAGATTCCTTGTTCAACTCTAATAAACTTATGTTTAAAGTTTTATATTTTTTTGAGCGGTGTTGTGTTAAAGTTGCTTGGTTCTTAAATTCTCTTAACCTCATACGTACTTTGGCATATTCTTAACTTGTCGAACTGATTCTGCTAGGGCATCGTAGAAAGAAATTCCAAAGTCAAATTTGGCCATTGAAATCCCTTATTATAGCTTGTACTCTGTGTGCGCGCGCGTGTGCGTGCATGCGAGAGAGAGAGCGAGAGAGCGCTTTGTAGTGGACAACTAAGAGAAAAGCATTACTTTTCCTTGTACATAGGTAGTTAACTAATTACATGATGAACAAGGCTTTTAGCCTTGCTGAGCCAAAAACAAAAAAGAAAAAAAGAAAAAAACAAGGCTAAAAGCCTTTGAGGAAAACATTTTTGTCCCCTCATTTTTACTACTACTTTTCTTAGATTTTTTTTCCTCTCTTAAGTAGAAATTACATATTATCATTCTAACGCCAGACATTTCTCAATTGGTGACACTTTGAGTTCTTCAAGCCGTCTTTGGACCCTAAGTTGTTGTCGCAACGACAGTCTTTTCCACCGCACCAAGCGTTGCAGAAAGTCCATTACCTATTGCATTAAGAAAACAATTATTAAAACGAAATAAATTAAAAATTATTTCAAAGACATAACTAAATTACTAAAGGAAATGTAAGTGAAAGTTACTTGCCTCGGATGGCTCCTGCAAATAGTAAGATGCATTGGTTTCCTTTGGAATCTTCGACACGAGAATGCCAAAACCTTGTCCCCGATCTCTTAAAACCTAATTCGGGATACAAATAAAAATAAAAATTAATCTACAATATTGGAAAATCACAAGAGTAACAAACTTTATGTTGAGTCGAACATAGAATACCTTGAATGCATCTTCATCTGTCCGGTCATCTCCGATATAAACGGGAAATACGTCGGTACAATTAGCAAACCCTAAAAGGAAAAAATTCATTGCAAAAGTTAGTGGCTAAGAAGTGGTATTATTAATGTTAATTTGTCATTGTTGTCATGATTAGCAAATAAATTAATCATGTATTGTGGCTACCATTATAACCCTTTTTCCCGTTTCATTTTTTTGATCTAAACAAAGAGTTTTTTTTTTCTTTTAATGAATTTGGGTTAAATGTATCCAAAAAAAAAAAATATAGTAAAACTCACCAAGAGACTCTAACAAAAATTCGAGAGCCTTCCCTTTGTCCCATTTAATTGTAGGACGGATCTCCAATACCTGTATTAATCAATAAAATATACATAATTGAAGATTTTTGACCCACATTTATAAAAAAATAATATAAAGAACCCAAAAAAATTTTAAATAAAAAATTATTTTTTGAGATGCCGTACCTTTCTTCCTTGAGTCAACCGAAGCTTTGGGTACTCCTTGAGAACAGACCTCACTTGTCGCGCCAAATCAGACCATCTCTGTATTTTTATACAATTTGTCATATTCATTTCGAATTTTTTAATTGTAGAAGACAAATAATTAGTATCACTGTACTCCTATTTTATTCAGGGTTCACAACAATAAATAACTCCATAAACAATCCAATATGTTACTTTACCAACCTTGATCATATCAAACTACAAAAAAAAAAACTAAAAAAATTATGAAAAAGAAAAAAAAAAAAAAAAAAGAGATCATAGACGTCGACGTAGATCACCTCACATGAATCAACCTTTTATAAAATACGAAAGCGCGCCTTTCGTAGCTGATACAATTCTATTTTTTACTAGCTATGTGAGAAAAGAAAGATCGTAAAATTCTACGATAAAATACGGGAAATATTTGTGGCTGATAAAATTCTATAATAAAATTTAATAAAGGAAGGAAGGTTTTTTTTTTTTTTTCCCTAAGCAAAGAATAATTAATTAATTAATAAATGAACGAAGGAAGTTATTATTGAACCTTTTCATCAACAAGGCGAAAATGCACGGAGATGCAAAACTTGTTGTGTTCCACCTTAGCACCTGGAGTAGATTTCGTTTTCTCCAACAATGCATTGTAAACCTAGAAATTCACATCAAAAATGGATAAAATTTAGCGAGTGTTTGTCGCAACTCAACTCGGGATAATAGCTAATCATTCGAAATCGTTGAATATGTTTGGTAAAATTAACAAACCTCGTTGATCATCGGAACAAATTCACTGGCTGGTTGGCAGAGAACATCTTGAGCATCCTGAAGGTTACATATTTCCGTGAATATTCAGTATAATATTGAGAAAAAATATTTGATACGTACACAAAAATACGTCGTCTATTCATTGAATGCTCCCGAAACACGACGACACGGTGTTATACCATGTAGCCATGATCCGGGGTACTGGGGTAGTACAGTAATAATTTAACTCGAATACAGCTAGGCTCACTTACGTCTTTGTATTGGGCACCTTTTGATGGGCCTTTAATGTCCATTCCATGGCTTCCGGCATAGTACAATTCGGCTAATCGTACAAAGCTATAAACCTTTAAACCACACACAAAAAAAATGCAACAATAAGCTAAAAAATTCAAGCAATATTTCCGCATGCCCGTATCGGCCGTCCATTACGGTTTTGGGCGGTACGGATTATGGAAAGAGAAACAGAAGAAAATGGATTTTAATCTCGACGGTCCAATACAATTTTGGACAGCCCGATGCACCTTTCGAACACCACGTAGACTCGGTCACGTAGCACCCACCCGACATACAAAAATTTTCCCAAAACTACTCTCTCTCTCTCAAATATACACCCAAAAGGGGAAGAAAAAAATACAAAGATCAAATACCTTGTCTCTGCATCGGCCACTCACTATGGCAGTAGGAAAATATCTGGCGAGTTTTCTCACTGCTGCTCTCATCTGTTAAAATAAAACAGATAGATGAACAAAACAGAGCAATAAGCAGAGGAGTTTAAACCAGAGGCTGTAGAGATTAGTTTGAGGTGCGGATAAACTGGCCGAACACTCGAAATTACAAAAGAAATAAGCAGAAGAAGGAATTACCGAATCGGACATGAAAGCTCGATCTGGGTCGTCGACGATGGGCGAAAGCGTGCCGTCGTAATCGAGGAACATCACAATTTGCTTCCCCTTTGAAGCACTCGTTATTTGCTCAAACATTTCCAGAGCTGATGGGTGCTGCATCTGTTCCAGCACAAAAAAAAAGATTCGTTAAAGAACATGTAATAAGTCGGTATATTTCTACTTATTCATCTTGTACCAAGACACCGTGACAAGGCCGCAATCTATCTAATTGCGGCCTTGTCACGAGTCAAATTTTGGTCATGTTAGTAGTGAGTAAAAAGATATGATATTCCACTATATCTATACTCAACAATTCATCCATACGTTTTGTAAATATGGAGAGTTTGCTAAATGATAAAATCAACTAAAGTTAACATTTGCTAAAATCAACCGTTGATTCTAGCAAATGTTAATTTTATCAATTGAGAAACTCACCCGAATGTACGCGTATCTTTTTTTTTATATATATGTGTATGTATACTAGTATTTTGTAGAGAGAGAAAGAAGGGTGAGTTACCATCCAGGAGGTTTCGTCTTGAGAAGAGAGAGAAGGCGTAGACTTGACGTGGGTAGGTGAGGAAGCCTTCATGGAGTCAACCCAGGCGTTGATTCGTGCCGCGGTGCCATTGATTTCGAGGTTCTGGAGAAGTTTCTTCCGAGAAATGGTTATGTAACTCCCGCCGCTGCCCGGGACCACCGGCGGCTTCTGCGCCGCGGTGGTGAACATGGCGGCCGAGGAGTTCGACACCGCCACCGTTATCGCCACGCCCGATTTCGTGTCGGTGATCACCACATTTTTCTTAGTCATCTTTTCTCTTTCATCAACCAAACTCACTGCAAAAACACCAAATAAAAGCACATTATATTCTGACCTGCTTAGATTAAGCAGCTCGAATATACCATTTATATTCAGAGCTGCTTGATAGAAACACCATTTTTTTTTTCTAATTGGTAAAGACTACGAAACTCAAAATTGAAACTTACCCATTTTCGATAAACTTATGCGATCGCTGATACCCAAATTTATGTGAATGTCGAATTTTTGAAAAGTTACAGAACAGAGAGAGATTACTCAATTTGAGACTTTGATTGAACCAAAAAAACTAACCAAAATGGGTCACAAAGAGCTTTTAGAGAGAGAGAGAGAGAGAGGAGGAGGTTGTGGGAAAGACTTGAGGCCCATGGGGGTGGTTTTATAGTTGTAACGAGACGCTAAACGGAAGAAACGACCCCCCCACCAAGGTTCTAATGGGGCCCACAATGGGGGACCCCACAGGCCTGCCCTACAGACCCAGTATCCTCCTGAGAGGGTTCAAGGTGGTACCTACAGGACCGTCTTGGCATCCCCGCCACGCCGTCTTCGCCCACACCGTAAGAGACGCTGTCACATGGACCATTTTTCCACGTGGGGGTACGTGTTTGGAGAGATCTCTGGACATAAATGTGTCGGTGTCTAATGGGAGGGGAATCACATATGCATGGTACTCTCGGCCTCTCAAATTGTTGTTCTTATTTCATTTTTTTTTTTAAAGTAAAATAGAGAAATGGATTTCATATAATACTAGTATTACAACCTATCGTATAAGCAAGAACCTAAGACGGACGTACCCAAAACAAATGAAGGATACATCCAGCGAGAAAATGTTTCAGTTGTCTGATGTTCGTGATCAATGTATGATGCACAGTCTCTGCTGTCACGGCAGTTCCAGGTGAATGACGATTCTTTCAACACACAGTAAGACAAGTGACCACCGAAGAGATAATAAGGAGGCATCCAGCGGTCAACTGTCGAGGAATTGCATGCTTGATGATAATACCAAATAGAAATTGACCGATCCAAACAAGGTGTCTATCACACACCTACGGTCGAGAGCTCCGCGACATGCATAGACGTTGTGCAACTAGATGACCAAGGCCAACTACGAAACTCTATCATCGGTAGAGAAACTGCCGAAAGAGTCGCAACCGTGGTCATTTGAAGGAATTGCTACGGAGAATCTTTTTTCATCTGTGGTGATCTCCCTGAGCTTATTCGCACCTAATTGCAACAGAATAAACCCTTTCACCCCAAACGTTCACCGAGCCAAACCCAAATAACCCCTTGATGCAACTCATTCAGCCAAATCATTTAAACCCATTAGAGAACAAATCCAATCTTGCCCAGCCTAACCCATCTTCAGATCTTATACAATACACGCAGACTAAACACCAAGAGAACCTAGTGTTTAGCCATAAATTAACCAGTCGAAAGAAGAAAGGAGAAAGCTACTTGTGGCCCTTTTTACCAAAAATAAATAAACAAATTGTTTAAAATATTATTGATATCCGATCAAACTGATTTTTTAATGGATATTAGTCTGTGTAGTGTCTACGAAATGAACGGTGCAAATTATTTCTTGGCATGACTTGGGACCCATCAAAACAAGTTTACAGGCAAGTGGTGGCTAACTCATGCGGTAGAGATATTGAATATCCCACACTGCATCCCGTGATTGAACTTCATGGATATGGAGGATAAAGGTACGAAGAGGAATTTACCCCCCTATAATTTTATTCATCCACCTTTAAAAGTTGGTGAACATAATTGAACTCCATATATGTGTGCCAGTAGTATTTTCCATTTGTCAAAGGCCATTGAATTCTACCACGAGGAAGCCCAAGTGGTCACAAAACCCGTGGATGATTTACCTAAAATGGATCAAAAACCAGGTTGGAGATCCTAAACTCATTCAGGAAAAAACCAAATAACCTTTTAAAGGCACTAAACCTTCCCAAAAATAGGAAATAGCCCCTTGAAATTGTATGCTGGTTTTGGTAAAACCAGCAGCTCTCCAACCTAACGAGGAAGTGAAAAAAAAAAAACTGCTTTATTACCCTTTTTTTTTTTTTTTTGTGCCCTGCCCATGCTCCATTAAATAAATAAACGGACTTTTTAAGGGTCGGTCCAATGGGAAAAAAATAAACCACGAAGGGTCATAGTGACATTGCCTTAAAAGTATTGTGTACGTGTGTCATGCGGTGGCACATGCACACAGAGGCAGTCCTAAGGGTGCATAAGAGGGCATGGACCCCTGCACACCTCTTAATTATATTATTATTTCTATCACATAATTTTGTTTCTAAAAAATTATTAAGAAATGTTCTCTCAAAATTGTGTTTTTAGTTTTTAAGAATGATAGTTTATTGTTAATATATGAATACATATGATTTGATCCCACTTTAAGAATTTTGAGTCCGACACTGCTTGTACCGTTAACGTTGTTAATTTGATGGAGTTAGGGGCCTTTGAGGAGTATATAGAGACAACCAAACTATAATTTAAATGAAACTAAACTAATTATACTGTCTTTAATTGTATGCAAGAGTACTATGCTGCAATTTAGTTGGACATCCACATGGTTGTTGAAAATGAGTTGAGATACCCGTAGAATTTTAAATTTTGAGTTGTGACACGCAAGTATGTAGGGAAGCTAACGGAAGATTTTATTTTTAAGTGAGGGCACGTACATAATTTCGCGTGTTGTATTGTAGGTCCGCCCCTGCTCACATCAACCGAAGTACCGAACACGTTCTTTCTATTAACAATTTTTTTTTTTTTAAAAAAAGGTCAAGTTCTCATTCCAAGCCTGAAGGCAGAAAGATTACATCACAAGATACAGTCATACGGTAATGAACCAAAACTAACTAGCATATAATATGAGTACGGCTACAAAGCACTACAGGCTACCGACTCCAAACACACCTGCCGAGGCAGACCGATACTACGTGCAGGCATAGAGTTATGTCAAGATCTAGTAGTAGAGAATCTCAATGGAAAACCCAACTCAATCCTAAGGGTAAAGCACAGATGCAATCAGAAAACACTCCACGCAGAGAGGTAAAACAACACTTAAGCGAGGCAAACAACCACCTAAACGGGGTAAATCCTAAAAACAACTGAACAGAGACAGAAAATAAAAAGCAGAACCCGAGCCGTAAAGGGGCCGCCGGACGCCGTCGTGCCGGATCTGGCGGCTTATTCACTGGAGGATCTCAACCAACCCTTTCTAGCTTCAAAACTTCGCTCAATCGAATCCTGATGTAGGCTGACGGATCTGTGGAGGGGGTGAGCTGTAGGCGGAGAGAGGATGATGAGGGGGAGGGGGGTCGGAAGGTGGGTGAAGGTGGAGAACAGTGGAGGAAGGAGAGGGATTCAAAGAGAGGAAGAAATAAGGGAAGAAAAGGGTTGTTGATGAGGAAGGGGGTGGTGAGTGGAGGAAAGGGAGGCGCAGCCCCACCCCAACAAACCCCAAGTGATGAAACCTTAGAGAGAAGGCAAAGGATATTTCTAAAGAGAGAAGGGGAAGGATTTTTTCTATTAACAAAATCACTTGAAGTTTGTTTCCATAATTACTCTCTCCGTTCCAAGTTGTTAGTTCCTCTTCGAAATTCTAACTTTTTTAGGGAACATGTAATGATTACACCTCATTTCCACTAATACCTCTATAACATATCTATCCACTTTTTTAGGGGAAGTAAATTATCAACTTTTGACTTCCACTTTTAGAAAAGAACTGTAACACTTTGGAACATCCCAAAATAAAATAATGGACTATCAAATAGGAACGGATGGAGTATCACAATTAAAATGTTTACAACAATCTATTGTATTCATCTGTTGTCAATGTCGTCTAAGTTTTGTGTATCGCCTAAACGGATTAAACGATTTAAAGCTTCCAAAATATAAATTTTGAGATACGTCATTCTCCTTATATGCATCGACTAAAAGTCCAAGCAGCCAGAATAATTTTTAAACTTCCGAAATTAATTCTTGTGAGTGTTAGCTGGCTCAGATACTCGTTAGTACTCCCTCCGTTCCATATTTGTTGTCCATTTTCACTATTCACTGCATCTCAAAAAATTGATTATATCTTTCAATGTGTAATGTTGTATATATTCAATATGGATCTTGTTTGATAGTTCTCGATGAGTACTATTAAACAAAATTTTCAAAATTGTAAAACACATTATAGATTGAGAGATATAAGTAATTGAAAAATGACACGTAAACCCGTAAACGGACAACAAATTCGGGACGGAGGGAGTATTATTCAAAGTAAGGAGACTGAGGACCATTGGGCTCGGACCTCTGAATAATAACAATGTCCTCATTTTAGTGGTACCTGAGAGAATTTAAAGCAGCCACCTGGGCGGACAGCCGGACACTGTCCCTGTACTCAGTTTTTTGTTTGGAAATAATAATTGGGAAAGTTAAAGAACCCCATAAATTGGGACACGTATACCTCCCGGAAAGCATCCTTTATGTTAGGTATTGTTCTCTAGTTGATTTGGTTGGTCAAAAAATGAAGAGGGAGAAAGTGGGGGGATGTGGTTTTAACCAGGGAGGGGTACTCATTCGTTTTTATGTCCATTCCCTGCATTTGGACCAGGGAAAATAGACATGTGAAATGGTTCCAAAGTCATTGCTTTCTAACTTTCGTCGTTCATCTCACCTTTGTCAGCAACTGTGGCGGACTCGGGATATCAACTTGGGAGGAACCGAATTAAGAGGAGAAAAAAATTCTACAAAAATAAGCTTTGGAATATTGACTAAGAAAATTTAAAATAAATTTAAGAATTAAGTATGCTACACAAAAGTCCTGACAGTTAAAATAACAAAACGTGGTGTTTTTTGTTTTGCTTTTTTTGTTACAAAAAGGAAAATTCTTAGCGACTATGCAAGCGTAATTCCACTTCTTTCTTTTTTTCTTTGTTATCCCGAGTGTTAGTTCATTTCACATGTATCAAATGAAATGATAGTCAGGTGATAGACGCCGTATACTCCTTGCACTTTGAACCTTCACTTACCTCATCTCCTTTTCCCTATATTTTTTCCTTGAGGGAATGTCGACATTTTGAGACATTCTGCATGTGGCATCAAATCAAAAGCCATATACAGTAGGAGATGGTAAAAGCAACATGTAAATGTTGGGGTCTTATTTCTCGATAAATTTAATTGGTGAGATAAAAAAATAATAGAAAAATTGGATACTGATTCAATATTTCTCAACTTTGTTACTCCCTCCGTCCCAAATTGCTGGACCCTCTTTTTATTTTTTGATGTACCAAAATATAAGTCTCATTTCTAAAAATATCCATCAAAACAGAATCACATTTCAGTTTTACCCTTAAAAAGTACATTCGTCATCTCAATTGGTTTGTCCATTATCTTTTAATTTATAACGGTTTTTATGATTTTGAAAACTTCGTATAATAAAACTAATTGATATCTATAAAACAAGATCCATCTTGCATAAGTTTTTGAGTTTCATACAAAAAAATATATCAACACATATTTTTGTTAGGTTATTAAAAGAAAAGAGTTGATTACATAGTATGTGTTGCGGTAACTAATTGACAAAGAAATACAACGTATGTGAGAGTAAGAAACCTCCCATGTGACGCAACAACGTAAGTGAGAGTGAGAATCCTCTCGTGACTCGTGTGACGCAAATAGGAAACATCGAGTTACAACATAAGAGTTATCAAAAAAGAGTTACAACATAAGATAAAATTATTCAATGTTTCTAAGGCACCATCAGTCCGTCACGTGAAGTCCCAAATTACTTCACCATACAATGCGGTGGATTTATGGAAAATTTCAAAAATAACCATTGACTTTTTACCAAAATCACACAGAAACCCCTGGCATTAACTAAATGTCACACAAATGTACACATGAACAATTTAAGAACTTATCAATTTAACCCCTATTGTCACCCTTCATCTAAAAACTAATAGAATGGATGACAAGGACTATGTAATAACCTGAATTTTCGTAAAATAAAAATTCGAATTATATTTTAATATTCATAATTTTCTCGGAAAATTATTTAATCATCGAACGATTTATTTAAATTAATATATATTCGTCCGCGTAAATTCGTACACATGCCAAAGACAATACGGTAGAGCGAGAGAGAGAGAGAGAAAGAGAGGCCGTGGGAGAGAGAGAGAGAGAGAGCCGGCTAGAGAGAGAGAGAGAGGGAGAGTACAATTGGCCATTTCCAATTTTGACCAAATCCTCCTATTTTGACTTTCCAATTATGGCATATCTTTCCATTTAGTGTGTTGTTTCTTTCAGGGAGACACAATCTACCCACTGACGCACCTAGATTTACTAAGCAATTGACTTCCACCATTTATCAGTACATTTTTGTTCCAGAAGATTGCGTAGTCGCGTAGAACCTACACTGCGAAACTTGACTAGGTGAATTCACCTTGTGCCTATTAATGACGCACCTACTAATAGCATGACGCGCCTAAAGATAGCATGACGCACCTATGGATTTAGTGACGCACCTAAAGATCTAGTAGCCCTAATAGCCCTATGTTCAATTGCAGTACAATTTCCTTCGGCAAAGTAGCTAGTCGCGCAGAAAGTGAACAGAACGAACACGTAGTCACATTATTTTTCCTAGCATTATTTGCCTAGCATGACGCACCTAGATTTTACGACACGCCTATAGATATGGTACCTTAATAGCCTCATGTTCCCTAGTCAGTACAGTTAGTCCGGTAACTAGCCAATCGCGTAGGAATTGCACCGGAAAGACCCGTAGTCACTCTGGTAGTACTAGACTAGCCATTAATACCATAGGAAGAATATATTCCCTCATTAGATATCGCGTCATAAGACTAGATTACGTCATAAGATCAAATCTTAGCCTTATTAGCCTTGTGCTTATTTGCAGTGCAAATTTGTACCGGAAATGTAGTTAGTCGCGTATTTTTACACTGTATAAGGTGACTAGGTGAATCTCCCCTTGATTCATTGAACCCTAAGCTACCAAAACAATAGCTTTGTGCCTATTCTTGCCTAAGGATCTTGTTCCCCAAAATCCCACCAAATCAAAGATTTGATTTCCTCCATTTAATGGAGGAAATTGCCAACCAATTTCCCCCATGGGGAGGCCGGCCCATATGAGGGAGGGAGGGAGCTCCATTGCCTATAAATAATGAGCCTTTCCTTCACAAATTCTCACACCAAAAATCCTCTCACTCTCATAAGTTCTAAGTTAGCTTTCTAGTAGTTTTTGGTAGGAAAACCTCCAAGTTCTTCAAAGTTCTTGAGTGTTCTTCATGAAACTCAACCTCGACCACCACTCTCCACCCTCCAAAGCTGCCCTTAGATCTTAGTTAAGAAGTTCCGACGAACCCTCCGGCGTTTCTAAGAAAGTTAACTTTCTTTTCGACGCCGTTACTCCGCCCGTCCGCGTTTAGCTTTGTCTTCTTCCGTTTGAAACCGGAATACGGTAATAATCTTTATCTAAATGTCTACTAGTTATTTTAGCGCAAGATTAATTTTTAGTAATGTTATAATGCCCGATTTATAAATAAAAGTTAGTAGTTTTACGGTTTCGGAAAAGAAAAGAGTTGTGATTCTAAAAATACTTTTTCGAACTTACGCAGTCGTTATAATGCTCGAAGGGAAAATGTAATTTCAAATTTACGCAGTTATAATGTCCGATTGATTTTTGGAAAAATACGCGAACGGTTACTTTTTGAAAAGGCGAAATTATCGACAAATGAGAAATTTTTGAAAAAGGCTACGAGGAATATTTTTGGGAAATGAGGAAAATGTTTTATGACTAACTTGAGACTGTGGAATGACCCAAGGCTAACACCCTTGAAAGTCTGACTAAAATGAGGATGGGTGCTATTAACTGGATATTCCGACCCCCTCTGCCTGGAACTTTCCTGGTTATTCTATCGTTGAGAGAAGGTCGCCAAAAGAGAAATGATATTTTGAGAGATACGTTTTACGAGGAAATATTGATTTACGGAGAAACACGTTTTACGAAAAAACACCGATTTTTTCGAACGCGATTTACGAAAAGTGTATTTTTGCGAAAAGAGATTTTGAGACACGTGCATAGCGACGACACGATTTTCGAGATGAATAGTTGACACGAGAAATAGAGATGAGAATGAAAATGCGATAAAAACGGAAATGATTTTGAGATGAGAACGGAATGATTTTAAGATGAGAATGCGTACGGGAATGCAGCGAGAGCACCGCCCCAATTCGCGGAGAGAATCTGGTGGTAAGGGCTACGCATGCATAACACATGGCGAACGGACCTCGAAACATGCTGTCGGGATCAGTAAGACGAGACAGCCGGTACTATGTAACGTGTGACAGCGGGATGAACGGACCTTATAGACTGCCGGATTCAGTGATATAAGACAGCCAGGATCTCGAGCGGAGAGGTTGGTTCTGTCAATTGAAAGAGGACAAAAACAAACCAATAACTTTCAGAGTGATGGGAGGCGATTTGATTTGGATGATTGGAATGATGGAAATGAATGAGATGATTGAGATAAAACGAAAAGATGAAATTTGAAGAAGAATACCTATGATGATAGCGAGAAATGAGAACAAGACACATGTTTACCACCACGTTTACTCTGATTTATGTTGACACTGGCACGAGCATATTTACACCGGCACTGTTATATTTATTCATGAAAACTGTTTTCGGATAAACTTGTGTTATTGCTTTCGAACCTTATATATTGTTCTAGAATTGCTAGTTGGGATTTGGGTAGAGTTATTATTGGGCTTCTCGCTCACGGTGTTACACTTGTGTAACCTGGCATAATACCATGATGTTGCCTGGCGACTCGGACGTATTATGTCAGAATTCCAAGATGAACAGGAGGAATTCTACTACCAGCAGAGTCTCAGAGCAGGAGCTGCCGGTCTGGGGAGTGACCCGGCAGAGGGATAGAAGACGCCATAGATCTCTCCCTATTATAAATAATGTAATTCGGCGCAGAAGACGCTTTGTCAGACTTGTAATTGTATTTTCCTTTTATTATAATAACAATTAGTGTTCTCGGATTTTCGGGGCGTTACAGACTACATGTGGCTTTTGGTAGGATTATGTGGACGAAAGATGAATGCATATCTGACAAGTATAAGGCGCTCTCTCTCTCTCTCTCTCTCTCTCTCTCTCTCTCATGTCCACACCAAATAAATAAAACCCTTTGGTTTCTAAAATTAGATCCAAACTTACACCAACTTGTATGTGCCAACCCCATCAAATCTTTCAATCCTGCAATTTTCGAAGAAAATGGCTCGGCATATGATTCGAAATAGGAATTAATGCGATGGTTTTTTGATGGGTATTTTGGGGAATTTCTGCAAAGGATTTTGCTAACTAGAGCTCTATGGGCTCGAGATAAGACGTACCCTATTGCAATATAAAAACACAAAGTCTATCATTTTCTCTCTTTTCCTGACTTTCTCTGTCCTCATCTCTCCATCCGTCCCCCCTCATTCCCCACTTTTCTCTCATTTTTGATTTTTTACAAATTAAAATATTTATAATTTTTATTTTTCATATTCAATATTGAAAAAATATATATATTTAAAATTTAGTTGGCGATATCTATCAAACAAGACCAATATTGAGGCCTCTTGTGGCCTAATAAGTAGAGATTACTCTATTTTCGTCTTTATTTGATTTTTTTTCGCGTTAGTTGGTTTTGTGTCAAGTTTTTGTGTATTATTGGTTCTTCTCGACGAGAGGAACCGAAAAAGTAAAAATTATGATCCAAATTTAATTTTTTTGAGGAAAATGCTAACGGGTGCAATGTTGTGCCAGCTAAGGGTATAAAAAGGTACACTTGTGGGTTCTATTTGTACTTTAAAATACACTTTTAAGTGTACTTCAAAGTACATATGTATTTTAAAAGTATACTTTATAGAACAAGTGAGACCCAATAAATGTACCTTTTTGTACCATTTGCGCCCCGTTAGCAAGACCCTTTTTTTTAACAAAGACAAAAATAAGTAAAAAAAATCAAATAAAGACGAAAGAATATGTAATTATGTGTATGTGTACCCAAAATATTTTTTTATATAGGCTTTTATTTTGCGTAAAATAAAAGCCTAAACCAAAAAAAAAAAATTTGGGTACACATAATTACATATTCAATATTAGTCTTGTTTGATAGATGTCGTCGACTAGATTTTAAATATATATATATATATTTTTGATAGTGAATATGAAAAATAAAAATTATAAATATTTTAATTTGTAAAAGATAAAAAAAATGAGAGAAAAGTGGAGAATGGGTAGAAGAGAGAGAAGTCCGGGAGAGAGAGAATGAGAGGGGATGGAAGGAAAGAGAAAAAGTGAGTGAGAGAGAGAAGGACAGAGAAAGTCAGGAAAAACACAGAGAAAATGACAAACTTTTTATGTTTTTATATTCCATAGGGTACCGCTTATCTCGAGCCCACAGGGTTCTAGTTAGCAAATCCCTCTGCAAAACCAAACAAGGGAAGCTCACAAAATTGTTGGACAGGTGGAGTTTTCCCCAACTATGATTGACCCTTCAATTTTCAGGCCTTTTTTGTTGATTACCCACTTGATTTTTCAAAAAACCCACGCGGAATAGCCTTCAAGTAAAGAAAATCAATGAAGGAAACACCTTTTTCTTGATACCTTTTTTCCCATTTTTTTTCACTTTGTGAAGTTATATTTCTTTTTTTTCCACTCTATTTTCTAGCTATGTACGTGTAAAAGCTTCAAGAGATTAGAAATCAGAGGCTAGGGTTTTATTTGTGGGCGTGGAAATTAGATTGGAGAGAGAGAGCCCCTAAAAGACTAAAACATGTCAATTATACATTCACCTTTCGTCGACATAACCGCACCAAAGGCCACATATATAGCCTATGTCACTCGTTCCGTTAGTTTTTAGACCAGGGTGACGGTAGAGATTAAATTGATAAGTTTTTAAATAGCATGTGTTTATGTGACATTTAGTTAAGGTCAGGAGTTTCGGTGTAATTTCGGTGAAAAATCAGGAATATTTTTGAAAATTTCCCCATACATTCATGCTTTCTGGGTCTTCATAGCAAGGGTAGAACGGTCTCGGGCACCAGATTCTTGATTGCGTAATGATTCCGTTAGTAAAAGTCTTGACGGTGCACCAGATTCTTGATTTTTAGTAACCAATAATTAAAGGCCTCGTTCCACTAATTCAAAAAGCCACGAGCCAGTTTATTGCGCTTTTTGAGACATGTCATCCTCTCACAATACATCACATAAAAAATCACAAAAAGCCAAAGCGTATTTCGAGCTCTCATATAAAAATCCTAAAAAGCCAAAAAATCAAAAAAAATCAAGTTAGTGGCACACCCCTAAGACAACTTACGACATTTCTGTTATGGGCGGCCTAAAAGTGTAAGACACCCCCAAGACCAGCCAACTAATTTGATTCACTAACAATTGGAACCAAACGATTCTCGAACCTAAAAAAATAATCAGAACTAAAGATTGGAATAATCAAACAGGACCGTTGAAGATTTGAATCCCAAAAATTTATTCCGTCCATAATTCGCCTAAACCACATAAACTATTAGATTCTTTTTAATTATTTATATGCCCATTTTATTGCCATCACGTTCGGAATTCACATGAGGTGGAAATTTCCAGTACTTTAATTTTTTATAAAACTATTTTATGTGCTTCTTATTATAAAGCAAAGATACGATTACAGATACAATTGCGTTTACGAATAAAGATAATCATTTTACACACTCAGGGGTTGTACCAGTGGTTATGGCGAGTGTCATGCTTTTGGGGGTAGTACTCAAGGTCTAGGGTTCGATTCTCCACCGGGTGAGTATCCTCGCAGTAAATGGGAAGCCGTGACTGGTGTCGCCGCGCTAGCTCCCCAGGAGGTTTGGGTCACGCAGTTGGATTCATTAGTAGCTTGGTTGTGGGGTCGTTCCTTCGTCATTAAAAAAAAGAGAATCATTTTCCTAGCACTTTACGGTCAAAACAGGAAGGCACACTGGAGATTCTTCTCTCAAACTAATGGTGTTTGGTTAACTAGAAGGGAAAAAAAAAGGGAAGAAAGTGCTATTAAAGAATGGTAAAGAAAGACTTCACGAATCTAAAAGTTGATTCCGTTCTCCTCGCCTTAATCAGCGCTTCAAAACCATTGTTTTATACTCCTAAAGACACCCCATTCTCCCAAAAGAAGAATGGTATGGAGAAAGAACGCAAATATTCGAAATAGAAACGTGTAACTATTCGGTGCATGTAGGTTTCGTTTACCGCATGTAGGTTTCGCACGGTAAACGGTGAGCTCAAACATACTATAAGATAGTTTCTAACATATTGTGTTCGAATCAGATTACGGACATATGTGCCCCTACCATTTTTATTTTTAGGATCGTGAATGTCTCTACTATCGCTACGAGTATGATTCGCTACCTTTTAACGGTCCCGTGAAGTGTGAAACGAGACTCGCCAAGATTTCGTTCGACGATCTGACCCTCTCATTTTGTGGATCACTTGGTATATATAAAGCTTCTATGCATAACATAGCACTCATCAAACCTTGACAAAAACTTGGTCGAATCGTATTTGTCTTAGAAAATGTAGATTGTCAGAACCCTAACCCTCCATCACTAGGGGTGCAAATGATCCGAGCCGAGCCAAGTTTTAACGAGCTCGGCTCGTTTAGTAAACGAACAAAAAAATGAGCTTGAGCTCGGCTCGTTCGTAAACGAACCGAGCCAAGGTAAATTACTTAACAAGCCTACATAAACGAGCCGAGCTTTTGCGAGCCGAGCCGAGCTTTACCGAGGTTGTTTACTAAACTAGCCTAAGACTCAAACTTGAGCTCGAGCTCGGATAAATTACTAAACGAGCCAAGCCAAGTCACGAGCTGCTGGCCAGCAGTTTGGTTCGTTTGCAGCCCTATCCATCAGCCTTTGGACAAATATTGTTGGGTTGAATAGATGTCAACATCCGATCAATGCTATTTTAGAATTAATGATATACATGTCGATAGAGCCCCAAACAATAACCTACTCGGATCGTGAAATGGGATTATTGTAAATCTCATTTTGTGTCGTATGAGAGTCATGGGGAGTTTGATCATGTCATATAGTATCAAAAGTTAATTTATAAAACTATATAGTAATTAATAACCACTCTAAAAAATAGTGGTCAAGACCGATTATCATTCAACTCTGATTGTGAGGCTAAATTACGATAATTTCGATTAACTTCTAAACTCGGTTCACTATCCAGATGAATATTATCATTGCTAGGGCTTGCACAATCCCTGTCGATAAGAAAATGTTTGCAGTTTGTTGTGTTTGGGTTTTTGTAAGTTTCGGCCTCCAAAAACAGCTTAGAAATACTTCAATTCGCAGAAACGACTTCTATATTCCAGAAACAAACTTGGGCTGTACAAATGCAAAATCATACTCGCAGGACAGAGGAAATATATACACATGCACAAGAAAAATCCACAGATATATATATATATATATATATATCATGTAGTGTTCCGATTTTTGGAAATGTTAATAAAATCCTTTACAAAATACTCCGTAATTTAATAACTTTAAGCCAAATTTTGATAAATAAAACAACAGAGTTGACAGCGGAAGTCCTACATATTTGAAATCTAATTTAAATGTAATCTTACACGATTACTAAATACTACTCCCTCCGTTCCAAAATGTTTGCCCCTACAAAACTACGTGCAATTTTCAAACTAAAAAATAATGTATTTATCAAAATAATTTTCAATTTTTTTTTGCACCATATTAAAGTTTTCAATGAGATCTATCAAACAAGATCCATATTGTTTAGAAAATTATTTTTGTAACTATATTATTTTTTAGTTTGAAAATTACACGTAGTTTCGTAGGGGGTAAATATTTTGGAACGGAGGGAGTAGTAAATAACTTGAGTTTCACCAAATTTGGTTACAACATCTATCATCCTCAAGGAAAATTATTGGGTGCTCACAAGACAAGATCATATGATCATAGTGCCCAAAGATCTCTAGCCACCACACACCTTTCTTGAGCCCATGATAGGACCAAACCGAAGGATAGACGGCTGGATGAAAACCTGTTTCATGGTTAAAGTTCTTGAGACGGTACGTGACTATGTTTCAGGATCACTGAATGATTACTCTATCCTTAGAGATCTAAGGAGTGACACCACACGTGTGCTTTGGCATCAATGGGGGTTGGGCGTGATGTTTGGGCCACCTTATCCCACATGGTTAGCCAATTTTTGGTCGGTTGATAGTCGATTTGTACGTCGTTATAATGTTATTTCTATTTTGTTTTTGTTTTTGCCAACTGTCTTCAAATTCCGGCTACTTTATGGGGTGTACAAATAAAACAAATGTAGGGTCTCAAGATCATTAGTTTCAGTTTATTTGGAATTTTTTTAGAAGGAAAATACCTCTTCTTCTTTTTTTAAAAAAGAAAAAAATTTATTTATCTCTGGGAAGTACAAAGAAGGGTGGAAGAAGCAAAACGGCATCAAAACTAGGGGAACAATAACCCTCTAGAAGATCGTAGCCACTTCAGACCCCAGAAAAGAAAGTTGGCGAGACACCAACAGAGTACAAGGAAACAAACAAACGGAAAAAAGAAGATAGGCTAACATCAAGCAACATATTACAGAGATTGCACTACGCTTTTTAGCTTAAAGATAATGTCATCCATTGAGAAACTGTTATCACCAATCTTAGATTTAACCCAAAGGGCTACTCTGATTTTGATTAGCTCTGTGACTTCATCCCGAAGAGGTGCAGAATCTTCAAATACCTCATGTTGTAATGCATTTGGTTTTTTGAGATGAAGCCCAACGCATATTACTATATATGCTTTTGCAGGGGAAAATGGGCATGAGATACATTTCATTCGACAAATAAATTAATGCTATTGTATTTCAATTCCAATGCAAAATTCATTTCTGCATCACATGGGTTCGGCATGGCACTTCAGTTTAGACTTGAAAGCCCTACTTGGGAATTTGAAGTTTTGGCAATATAGATCTAGAAAGTCTAGGTACCCAGAATGGGTACCCAGAAAGTACCCGAAATTTGAAATTTAACGATCCAGATTTACTCCCAAAATATTTTATGGGAAATCCGATAAAATCTAGGTGGTGATTTTATGGGAAATCCCATTTTACCACCTAGATTTTATGGGAGCATGCTAAAATGGAAAGTCACATAAAATCAAGCCACTGATTTTATGTGATTTCCCATAAAATCTTTGGTAAACTCAGCCTAAGATTAGGTTTATTGATTGATAGGACCACCTAGTGATTGGTTCGATAGTCAAAGCAGTTGGTATCTAGTATCCGGCAAAACTCGAAGGACAATCTCTTTGGACGGAGCTTGTAAAACGGAGATCGACATGTTATACGAGTCACTTGGTACAAGTTTAAGTGGCCAGAAGTTCGGATTTTAAGGGATGGGCTATTAACCCTCTCTTGCGGGTTCACTATACATCTAAAGTTCATGTCTAGTAAAGAAATAAGCTTGGATCAAAATTATCAAGCTCATACTGGTTAACGCACCGTTTTATAATTGGTATAATACGTAACGGTACCAGAATGTTCTCCAATATACCATTTCGGATTTATTGCTATAGCCGAAGTTATTGAACTCCCAAAACCCTTGTCAAATTGAACACAATGATGGATATGATATACTCTTGCTTGGTGGCCAAGTTCAAGAGCACAGTGGTCGAGGGGTCAACTTGGAAGATTGAGAAGACTCTTGAACTCTCTCTTGTTTGTTTGAAGTTTGGACCACATAGTAAAAGTTTGGCTATAATGTCGGTCAGCTTAATGACAGTCTCAGAAGCTTTGGACCCTGCAGGTTTTGTCAAGATGGCACTCAATTTCTGTGCCCCGAACTTGACCTTCCCAATTTGCCAGGGGCATTTCTCCTTTCATTTTCGGTAGGAAAACTCTCGGAACACACCTTCTGAATACAACTTTGAACCTAATTGTGTTCCGAACCAATTTTAGACAGTCTTATTGGTTTCAATAATGCTACGTGCATATACCATCCTCTCACACCCTGCACACATGTCACTCTCTCATTCATCCGTCACATCCCGTCTCTCTCTGCTGTCCGTCTCTACCTCCCTAGCACTTCTCTCTCTCTCTCTCTCTCTCACTTATTACCCCATAACTTTTCTCTCACTCCCCCACTTTTCTCACATTTTTATTTTAAAATGTTTATAACTTTTATTTTTCATATCTAATATTATAAATATAAATATATTTAAAATCTACTCGACGATATCTATCAAACAAGATCAATATTGACTATGTAATTATTCAATATGGTGTGTTTTTTAACGGTCCGACGCTTACAAATGAGGATAGTATTAACAAACCCATAAAATATTTCTACCGCTTTTCGGTATCCGATTTAGCTGATTTTTATGATGGTCTGTTTATGTAATATTCCGAACCTCCACGTAAAAAATTAACTCAATCAAGTATTATTAGGGTATGTTTTTTGACGACCTGACACGGAACCATTGTCTAGACGGTCTTATTGGGTTTTCATGAGCTCACGTGAATCCATTTTTGCGAATTCGTCTTGAATAAACAAAAATCATATATTTCAATTCAAATTTCAGAAACCGTGAATTCGAATGTTGTATCTTGGAAAAAATGGTTGGTACTTTGGAAAATTTTAATTTTTGAGCATATGCTTATGAATCGACATCCAACCGATACAAATTTAGCATAATTAACATTTCTATACATATATTAAAGTGGGTCGATAAGAACTCACAAAGTAATTAGTAGGATCGTGTAGTCTCGAAATGAAGAAACTTTTGGAATTAAAGAGGGTCTCAAATTACAAAATATGAATATCTGTATTTTTCGTAATTATTTAGTGGTTTTGGCGCATCATCATCTATATATCAACACTTATACTTTCCAAAAAAATACTCCTTCTGTCTCGCAAAGTTAGTTCATTTTGGATATTCCAACTTTTTAAAGAGACATGCATGTTTTCAAAATGGGGGTTAATTTCCATTTCTACCTCTTGAATCCCACTTATATAATTATTTTAAATTATTTGTGATGGTTAATTTTAGAAATTCACGCATATTTTTTACTTGAATTTTCAAATAGAACTAGTGTTTTCAGACATCCCAAAACAGAATAGAGGACCAACTTTATAGAATACATGCATGTGGTTAGACCTTTAGTTTAGTTCTGAATCAAGTTTCTATATGGTTGGACCGCAGAGAGCAATTTATGTGATTTCGTCCATTCAAAAGTATTTTTAATTTCTAAACTTTTTGGAAAGTGTCTTGTCAAAAAGATCTACTCTCTTCGTTCCAATTTGTAGATCCTTTTGGGGATTCCAACTTATTAGTGAAATATTATCATAAAACTTGTCAATTTTTTTTCCTCATTTTACTCTTCAAATTATCATCATTACTACATGTACTAACTTTCAAAAAAAAGAATAAAATTGTATACTTTAACAAAAAGTGTTATTTGGAACCAAAAATTAGGGACCGAGGGAGTATTTAGAATTTTGACTATTAATTATCAAAATGGTCGACTCATTTGCAATTACTTTTCTCCTGTCAAAGTAAAACTTGGATGCCGATCGAGTCTAGCTACGTAATATCCGATCGTGCATCTCGGCTGTCTAAAGGTGTTTTGGACAGTTCATATTTCTTCCACCCTCTCTTTGCTCTTTCTCTATTTGCAATATGAGCCATCAAAAAGTATGTTTGAATGACCAAGATGCGAGATCGAGCACCACGCTAGCACACAAGTTTTTGTCCTCCGGTCCAAGTGCAAAGAAGCCGGTCCCTTTTAATGGTTTTATGTACGTTCTTCGCTGAAGGGTGCCGTCTTTTCTCGTTTCTGACAAGACAGTATTCAATTATAATTCGCGCGTGCAAGACTTTTTTGGGGTTAACGGCCCACAAAGTGCACCTTGGGTTGACCGCTTCTGGCCCACTTGGCAAGTGGGCCATGCTGCATGTTCAGTCTTCTGCCCTCTGGTCATATATCATGCTATTTGAATTGGTTTTATTACAGGCTGGTCCGCAAAAAAAAATATTTATTATCATTAAGGTTTATTATTTTTTTTTATTATTATTAAGTTTAATTACTCTTTTTTGGATTTGGGTTTAGGTTTATGGTGCATTTTCCTATGTAGGATTTTAGTTGTTTAGACACTGTCATAGGGTACCCTAGAGTTTAGGCACTTTCATAGGGTATCCTAGGATTTAGGTTTAAGGTGCACTTTCCTATTATATGGTTTTAGAAGTTTAGAAACTTTCATAGGATACCGTAGGGTTTAGGTTTAGACACTTTCACAAGGTATCTTATATTTAGGCACTTTGATAGGTACCCAATGATGGTTTTTCTCTATCATTTTGGGGCTAAATATATATACATTTTGTCCTCTCCAGGCTTTTTGTTCCTATTCAATGGAGGACCCAGTTCATCACGTGCTCGGATGGGGCTTTCCGTAATGGGTGGAGTGGGATGTAATTTTTCCACGAACACACGGAGCTGGGCGTGCACTGGGCCACAAAAGTGGAGCGGCCCGTAGTTATCCCATTTGAATTTCGATCTATTTCAAAATGATAGGGATGCACTTACCGACCACACCATTACTACAACGGTTTTTGTTTTAAAATAACTTGGTTTCAACTCATGTTATAGTTGTACTATAAACAAATTTGACTTGTTCCGGACCCATGTGTGGTCGATAAGTGTGCCCCTAGCATTGTTAATTCTATATAATTCCTTTATACCAATTTTACTGTAAACAGGTCTCAGTCAAAAAGAAAAACTGTAAATCGAGGGTGTTAGGATAGGACCAGGGCACCAACAATTGTGCCCTCGATTTATGTTCCTTCACGAACTAACTTATAGTCTATTTTTTAGGAAAAGTTGCCTCATCAAAGTTGATAAATGAGGTTTTGTATCAATTATAAACAATCACTTATTTAGCTTTGTTAGGTTACTTGACGAGAAAACAGTGAGATCATTTTAATCTCCAATTTACAGCCTTTTTTTTTTTTGCTTATTTGAAGTTGAAATAATTCGCTCTCAAGAAAAACACTTAATTCAAGAGTGTTTATATAGATTGGTCAAGGTTAATCTATTTATTTAATAATAAGCTATTCAACAACTTACTTAACAAATAGTCTAAACTTTTATTTTGGGCTTGCCAAAAGTTACGCAATCTACCGATTTCAGAGCTCTGTAGTTGGCCTCGGCCATCTAGTTTCATGACGTTTGACCGTGCTACGAAGCTCTCAACTATAGGTGCAACAGTCACTTGGTTTGTATCGGACAGTTTCTGCATGGCAGCCTCGTCATTCGTGGAGCTACTGGGACAGCAGCGAATCGACGGCGTACATTGCTCACGGACAAGCTCTCGCTGGATATATATCCTTCATTTGTTTTGCTTCTGTTTTATGTTCTTCTTGTTTGTACGTTGTTGGTTTTATTCTGTTGTTGTCTTTGTTTTTCGGTAGTTTGTAATAGCTTTCCTCTGGAAATGAAATTCTCTCTAAACACCAAAAAAAAAAAGTTACACAAAACACATCTCCTACTTATTTCAACCTTTTAACCAAATAATTGAAATAATCATAGTTTGATAATCTAACTTATAAACAATATCAAATGGGGCCAATGCTACCTTGGCTTGATATTGATACATGCTTTACTAAACATAACCCAACCATTCATATGGTAGGTAGGTCAGTTCAACTCAACTTAGGTCATTTTCTATCAAAACCAACCAAACAAAAAAGTGCTACTTCTACTCCATTACTTAGAGGGTGTTTGGCCCCCCTGTTTTTCTCCTTTTCACTTTCTATTTTTCTCTTTTTAAGTGTTTGGATGACAACATCCAAAACACATTCTTGCAGAACTCATTCTTCATTTTGCAAATTCTAAGCCAAAAGGAGCTCTGGAGCTCCTTTTCAATTTCTACTTCTGGGTTTATCTCATCTCTCGCTCCCAAAATGCATTCTGCACATTTCTCCCAAACACTCATCCCAAATTCAAAAGTCATTCTGGCCGTAATCCAAAAAATCAAAAAGCCAAAAAATTAAAAATGAAAAGCTAAACAGTAGACTCTCAAACACCCTCTTAGAATTGTATATATTAAGTTGTTCGTGTGATATTAATTAACTTCTTGGCTGGATTATCAAGACAATGACTTAGGTGGTTGTTCCCTCTTAAATTCCATCTTCGAAACTGTCTGGGCAGTGTCGACTTTGGACTAGAACTGCCCTCACTTTAGGACTCTAAAAATTTGTAAATTTTAGGATCCCTATTTTTTGTATGAACTTTTAGGGAAGGGAAGGGGATTCCTATAGCGCCCTTAAAGGGTTATACCGTATAGTGCTGCAATCACAACTATCCAAAAGTGTTTTTAACTCTTACCGATAATAAAGTATCTGTGAATCCGGACCATTGATAGCCAAGATTGACGGTTTTGATGGGAGCTACATCCTCTAGTGCGGATGAGCTAGGTGCTACAAGAACCTTGCTTCCTACTTTTGGTCCCACATTGTTTAGGTATGAAAGTGAAATCAATTAATAACATGAGGGATTATTCCATTCATTGTCGATTCATTTTACGGTTGATGTAAAACTTCTAATGGTATCAAAGCGGGCCCATTCCATTGAAATTAAAATTAAGATATCACACTCCACAATGACAAACCCAAAAAAAGGACCTATATTGCTTAGATATGAATTGGGAGATCACTTAATTAACATGTGGGACCTCTCCATTCATTGCCGATTAATTTTGAGTTTGGCCTAATTTCGAAATCTCAATAAAGATTTTATATGAAATACGTCATATCCATTGAATATGAGATGGTAAATGAGGTTGAGTACGGGTACATGTTTCAATTCGCATATTTCAAGTGAAACTTTTAAAATCTTATAATGTTCGGTTATTATGTTGGGTTTTCCCCTTAGTAGTTGAGTACCTGCATGTATTTATTTTTGAAAAACTGATTTTTAACTTTTTGATACACTGTTTATAAAACAAAAAATCATAAAGGATCCGTCTTTAATTTTTGCTTTATATTGTCTAAAAGTTGGATTGTACAACCAGCCGTGCAATGGATTTTGTTGTTTCCTTTTCTTTTCTTTTTTTCTTTTTTCCAGATTTTTTATTTTTCTTATAAACTGATTTCTTAAAGTATTCTTTGTTTAATCATTCTAATAGATTTTGTATATCATTTCATTCTCTATTTTTCATCTCAAAGTACAATAATTCTCATGGCGCAATGAGATGTCAAAAAATAGCCACCACTTGTCATCTGAAACTCTCCAATCCATAGTAATATTCAAATTCACAAGTGGCTAAACCATGGATTATATGGGTTATATATACTTTATTAATTGTTTAAAATTTTGACTGATAGAACCCGCAACGGAAGATGAATTTGAAGGTTTAGGGATAAGATTTAGTAGGAAAGTATATATTGGGTCTAATCGTACAACAAAATACTGAATATTTGCTCTTAGACTTGACCGTTGAGACCAAGGATGAAGCCAGGAGGCTAGTAGGGGCAGTCGTCCCCCCTATAATTTAAAAAAGTTTTGCTATTATATTGGAAAAAATTTATATATATCCATCAAACTATATATATAGTCTCGTCCCCCCTCTATTTTTTCGTTAAAAAAAACAATAGTAACAGTTTTAATATTTCTCAATCTATGAAACATCTTGGTAGTAAAATTGGTCTTAATGAGGTTTGATTACAACCATTTTAAACAAAATAGGGACCAAAATTTATAATTCAACTCACTTAGCCCGTTCACTTTTAAAAACTAAGGCCGATGAGAAATTTTGGAAGCCCAAAACTCTTTAATGATTTCAGAAGATAGGATTAGATAAACGTTAATACTTTTGCAATCTAAGTTGGTACAACCGTATAAGAAATATGCTTAGTTTCATATGTATTGGTGTTATTCTGTATTTTTTGGAGTTGGTAAAGTTCACATCATTGTTTCTCTTTATTTTAATTTTTTTGAGAATATATATTCGTCCCCCTTCGTAAGAATCCTGACTCCGTCCTTGATTGAGACAATTCAGACAATTGATTTGTTTGCACAATATATGAAATTAATTACACATTTCTTAGTAAATATGTTAGCTTTTTTAATATCTTTAGCACAAACGTTCTTTTACTATTTTGACATTGCTTACTACAAATTTTTTTTTTTTTTGTTGAAGTACACTTAAAAGGTGCATCCACTATCGCTAATTTCTAGCTATGCCAGTGCAACCGTGCTTCGAGGTCATATCAACCCTAGTGGAGCAAGATCGAGAGAGATGATTACATAAAGCATTTTAGCGATTTCGCGTGCCAGATCTGTCATGGAAGTGCTAGAAGTTGGACAGAAAATGACATTAGCACCAAAGAATGAAAGAACAAAGAAAAAAAGGGGAAAAAAGGGAAAAAAAGAAAAAAGAGAGATTCTATTTCTATTGAAAATAAATGGAACAATGTGACAAGTAACCGAAACAACTGCCCAGGCTCTTTCGGGGAGAGAGCGAAACCTCTCACCGTCGTTGCACCGTCACCCACGACGGTGTTTCACTCTCACTTTTATAAGGTGGGTCCACCCCACCCACCACCCACAATGCCAAGTTGATACATATAGACAATATTTTTATGCATAAATGGATGACTCATGAAAATAACCCCCCCGCCCCGCCCCCCTTTGGCTTTGGGATCCTCCATTCCCTACATTCCAAGTACTACAAATCTGGATATCCCCTGCTTTATCCTCTTTTGCTATTCATCTTTGCATATTTACTATTTTGGATTGAATGTGTCCGCTCTTACGTACCGTATTCGCCGACGCATAACAGGTTTTAGATGACTAAGTATTATTACAGCCCGTTGTAGTGTTGAGATGAAAAATTGCATACGTATTACTCTCTCCATCACTTTTTAAATGTATTACTTCGTAAATCCAGTTTATTAGAGAAATATCATCATTTTACATTTCCTATCAACTTTTACCTCCACTTTACACTTATTACATCAAATTTTATCTCCATTTTCTGAAATTATCCTCTAATATTACTCATTAACTCTTTACCCACTAACTTTCCCAAATGAAAAAATAATAATAGTACAAATGTTTACTCATTAACTTTTCGAAACACACACTTATTAAAGGACATCCTAACATGGACATGTCGACACTAAAAAAGGAACAAAGGGAGAATTACATATCTTGTCCAATTCATGGACCTATTCACGATAGACAATCAGAGGTGATACTCGACTGTTCCAGTGAATTATGCATTTTTCTCTCAAAATTAACTAACTTTTAAAATTCACAACTTTTATATCTATTTTTCATTAGGTATCGTTCAATACTTCCGATATCGTCACCCGGCAACCGCTACCGTTACGTGTCGCGATGGCTTCATTTAGGACCTTAAGTTGTAGTGCAAAAAAACTTTGGTTGCACCCACCTTCATACGTTGTATATGGCTGCAAACGAACTAAGCTGCTCGACAACAGCTCGTTCAAAGGAAAGGAAATCAAACATTCGAAGAACAATGATAGACGTGAAATTGAATGGGTAAAAACCACAGTAAGCAATCATGTACTAAATCAATATGTGATTACAAGTAGATTATCTGATGTAGCGCAGCCTATGTAACAAAATTGATCGTGCAAGAGAAACACGAACAATAAGATCGACCCGGAGGTACTCCCTCCTTAAACAACCAATATATGAGTAAAACTCGTTTTCTTTATTTCAATAACAACTAACTCTGCCAACAGGCTTACAATCATACTTATAGTACCAGAGAAACCCTATGTCAACTAGGAAACAAATTACGAAAGGATTTGACTTGCTAATCAAGTCGAAATCAAATAAATTACGAAAATTGCCAAAAATGGAAAATTCAAATTGGACTGGAAAATCAATAACTAGGAAGAATGATAAGGTTGCCAAAACAGACGGCAACTAAAACGGAATTTCCTACTAAAAGTTATAAGCAAATCAATTATTTCCTAAAACGGCAAAATTGACCGTTTGAAGGCCTAGATGTTGCCGAAATCCATCGTTGATCATTGCCAAAATGGCAATGAGAAATGTGCAGAAGCTTGTTTCGCTTCAAAATGCGGGCTCGGAGCCTTTTTGCCCACGTTGGCCCATGCGACTTATTTAATGATGTCGTTTGGGCCGCGGACGGGGCCGCAGCCGATCTAGCCAAGTCTCAATAACCTGGTCTACATCATTATCGCTTACTCGATGACCGTGTATCCTCACCACGATCCTAAAACCTACTTGCCAAATC
Source organism: Gaultheria prostrata (assembly GCA_036023075.1). Classification (NCBI taxonomy): domain Eukaryota; kingdom Viridiplantae; phylum Streptophyta; class Magnoliopsida; order Ericales; family Ericaceae; genus Gaultheria; species Gaultheria prostrata. The sequence continues at coordinate 23,748 of JAXBDA010001092.1, read as the reverse complement.
CACGTAACATCATACCTCAGCATAATCGCTGAATTATGAATCCTCAAGTTTTCTGAACGAATGAAGAACTTACAAAGATCAAAAGAACCAAGGAAAAAAGGCATAAACATTCATAAATCTTCAAGATACATGAAGCTCTCAAGAGTGTTTTGACGTTGAATGAGAAAGCAAGGAACAAACTGTGGCTTCGATACAAAACTGACTTAATTCTTATGTATTTATTGGCTTACAGCCACTGGAATTCAGGTTGTTGTTGGACGTTTGGCTCAAGCAAAATCTCCAACAAAACCAACCAAATTTGTTTGCAGACGTAGAGACTTGAAACTGCTCGAGCTAAACCACCAGTTGAAAATGCTTGCAACTTTAAACTGCTTCTTCAATGTGCTTCTTGACTGAAAACTACTGCATTCGAACAAAATACATAAAGAAAACGATGCTTTTCCATAATTCTAAAACAGACACTCTATGAGTAAATAAAGAATCGGACACAGTGGCGGCTCCAGGATTTTGAACAAGGGTGTTCAGAAATCTTAACTATCTTTAAAAACCTCAATTGTGTATAAACAAAAATTAATCTTTTAATATAAACAATGCCACCAGAAAATAACAAAGGATATATCTTCCGTCCCAAGAAGTTAGTTCACTACGACGAGACGTGTCATTTTGAATTTTTCACACTAAATTAAAGAACTAATTTATTAGATTGTTAATTTGATGCGAATAAATTAAAAAATTATGAATGGAAGTACTTGAAAATTGCATATTATGTAGAATACTAAAATGTAGAATACTACTCCCTCCGTTCCAAATTAATGTTCCACTACGAAAAGTCGTGCCATTTTTCAAATCCATTGATATCTCATTCGATTGCGCAAATTGCTCTTTACTGTATTTGATTGATTTGTAGACTGGTTTTTTGCATAGGGTGTTCAGATATTTTTGAGTTGGGTGTTCAAGAAAGGACTGATCTAAAATTAAACTACAAATATTACATATATTCTAGGAAATAAAAAAAAATTTGGGTGGTCAAATGACCACCTAGGCTCTAGTGTGGAGCCGCCAGTGATCGGACAGTGCCAAAAAAAGATACATGAAAATATATGCTTTGAGTATTAACTTGTCAAATCAAAGAAAGCTCGATCTATGGAGCTTACAAACAGGGATACATCGAATGAAGACTAAGTTTTGGTATTATAGCATATAGTCAATGAACCAATAATTAATTAACCACAACCAAACAACAAAAAAGGTAATCCAACAGATTATAGCATATGTCTTGATGGGATTTTTCTTTTAGTTGGTTCCTTACCAGCTTTCTTCTCGGGTCTGAAGTGGCTATGATCTCCTAATGGGTTGTTGTCTCTCCTAGTAGTGTTGCCGTTGTGCTTCTTCTATTTTAATCTTTGTTTTCAGAAATTAATAAAGTTTTTGCTTTTCCAAAAAAAAAAAACATAGCATTGGACTACCAGCCCATTGAAGGACCCTCTTGTAGAAAACTTGATTCACTGATTGGTATAAGCCTTAAGCAATTCTTCTAAAAACAAAAGAAATCTTATTAATCTCAAAGTACGTCATAACAAGATGATTAAATGAAGAAAGGGAGATGAAGCCTCATAGATAAAAGAAAAACGCATCCCAACTATGTTGACAACCGCACCCAACAATGACATATGGGCAATAAAATTAACCAAATTAAGTATTTTTTTAAAAATATACTTAAATTTTGTTAGAAGTTGATAATGTCGGTTAAATATCGTTTGTTTTGCTTCTTTAAATATCAATCACCTTATCTGTTTCTGTTTAACTATAAAAGACCAGTTAGTTCATTGGATTCTCAATGGATTCCAACTTTTGGGACATGATTTTTTGTCTTCTGCTAAAAACCTCGTGTCGTTTGGATCCAAATCTACAAACAATTCAAAGTGGGCGTACTTAAATAAAGAAAGTTAATACAAACAAATTTTTCAATCCGATGTATGCGATTAGTTTGATTGTTGTCAATATGCTAACAACTTGCAGTATGGTTGAAATCTCTCATGTGCTATCAACTCTTTTGATTGATGTCAGTCGTTCTCAAAAGTGAGTGGTGTGATAGAGACCCTATGATTGATCGAGATGTGCGTAAGCTGGCTCGGATATCTGAATTATCAAACTTAAATAGGATTGTGCACTTTAAAAAAGTGATGCAAAGCAAATTAGTTTACAATATCTACATTCCGCGCAGCCATTAGTTCATAATTAGCGTAGTCCTTATCTCCCTATATAAAATCACTTGGCCACACATGATTATTCAAAACTAATCATGAATTTTTTAGGCTGCTATAAGTTAAAATTGTACTTAAACTTTGTCAATCGACTACTACTTGTGAGTCATTACAAATGATGTCAAAGTGGGATGCCAGCCTCGTTGGAATGTCGCTCTTAGTATTAATATTTTTCTTTTGTTCCGTTTAATCTTGTATCTTCAATATTTGATTAATAAAATCTTTTCTACCCTTCAAAAAAAAGCTCGAGTGATTTTCTTTAGAAGTAGTTTGGAGAAATGTAGAAGCCATGCAGTAGTGTAAAATACTAATCAGTATCAACTTTTGAGTCTCGAGATTAATTGAGCTGAGTGGAAGTTGACCCGAACACTAAATTTTTGTACTATCATCTAGGCCTTTTCGATCCCTAAATTTTTGAAGTCGGCAGATCAATCAAATTCCAAATTGGTGGAATCATATCTTCATGAGTTCAAAGTGTAATACTCCTATTAGGCTTCCATGTGTGTATTCCCTTTTTATCTTTCAAGATTTAAAGGCAAAGTTATATCACATTTACAAAAAGACAAGATAAAAACTTTTCTTATCCTCTTTCCTTTAATTTTTTTTTTTCTACTTTTTAGCTACCTTTTTATAGGGTATATTTTTTAACCATTTTCCAACAGAAACAGTTGGTGATGTGAAGTATTGGGGCCTTCCTACTAGAGTCCAGCTCAGCTTCGTGGGCTTCCACGTTTTCATGATTAAGAAGATCATTCAGATTTAGTTATAATATTCACTTTAAACCAACCTTAATGGGTATTAGTATAAAGTTAAAAGTCATTTACTCTTTGGTTTGATGTAGAAAATCATACCTTAAAGGGAATTATAAAGTTAAAAATCATGATTTGATTTGATCCCACCTTAGAAAGGCCAGAATATAAATATCACAAATGAATTTCTTTAATTAAGCCTTTTTTCTTTCTCTCCGTCGCATGTATTCAAGAAATTAGATTTTCTTTCTATCTTTACTTTTTATTTTCAAAAAAATATTGACTGCAACTTATGTGAAGGTCACCACCAAATAGTTCACACAATAGCCAAAAAAATCAATATTTTTTTGTGTATTGACTTGAGATTACATAGAATAGTCGAAATTTGGATTGGTAGAATGGAGGCCTTCTCCAGAATAACTCTATGTCACTAACTTATTCTCAAAGTCAGCTTCTTGCACTTCACGAGACTGGTCGTTTTCTCATAATACATTAATTCAATTCCACGCAATATATAAGCCAACTCCGTTGACTTATGGCCAATAAGTAAGTTTGTCGAAGTCTACGATGACGGGGATGATAATATTGTGGTAGGGTTCGATCGATAATTATTGTGATTATTGATAGTTTAAAATAATACTCCACTGCTTAAGAAATGTTTTTGTTGCAGTCGGATTATACAGCCAAATCCCTTGAACAAAAGTCTTTAACAGTGAGGGCAAATAATTGGTGGCTTTACGCACATGGATCAATTATTCATTTGATCGATGCAAGTGTCGGAAGAGGTTTTTTTTTTTTGTTTTTTTTTTCGAGGAATTGACTAGTTTTAAGAATTAATTTCTCAATTAGGTCCTTTTAGAGGTATTTAATTTTGTGGTGGGGAATTAGTTGCCTTTGCTTACACAAATTGGGTTCGGGATTAAGACATCGTGAAAAGCTACGGACTAATAAGTTCAGCAATTAGCAAAGTTGAGAAAAGGATTTCCAAAGCGTTTGGACGTTTGGTGACAATGACAGAGTGGCGACTCCAAGAATTTTGAGCAATGTGTTCAAAAATTACCTTTAATTTTACTAACTCTATTAACTAGCCACATATATAAAAAAAAATTAGATATTAATGTAAATAATGGGAATGAATAATACGAAAATACATAAGATGTCACAATTGCATTTTCTAGACGAATTCTATATTTTAGGCCAAACAAAGTTAAATGAGCACATAAACATTAGTTTTTATTGTCGGAAATCGTGGCGTGTTGGTTTACACTGTTTTTTTTTTTTTTTTTGGAAACATGCTCTTATTTTGTAGATGTAGAGTCGATTATTATCCAGAGAAAAGTTAGAGTACGAATTCGATACCAATAGACACTTTTTTCTATTTGGGTGTTTTTCGGTTGGCTTCTTGCTTACCCTGGGTTTGGGTCTCAGATTGGCACATGATTGTTCTTAGTTTAAGAATATGATGCCGTTCTCCTTGTCCTTTTAGTCTTTGTATCAACTTCAAAGAGTAATTAAAAAAAAAATTATCTTTCAAAAAAAAAATACACACTTTTTCCCCTATCTATTTTTTTTTTTTAATTTTTATATTATGTAACGCCCCAATTTTTCGGACACATTAATTAAAATATGAGATCTTAAAGAAAAGAGGTTTAAACGCGGGAATTTAACTTCACACCCCCCTTTTCAACACTTGCACCCCCTTTTTGTTTTTGTTAGGGTGAAATTACTGAAATATCCCTCTATTTCGACATCTACACCCCCAAGGGATTATAAAATGGAGGGGTATTTTAGTAATTTCACCCTAATAAAAACAAAAAGGGGGGGTGCGAAGTTCAATACCCTTAAATGCAGGTTTAAATCCAATAAACTATCGGGGTAAATAAAATGTAGGGTTGCTGTCGTACTTTTATCAAAGTCAGTTTATTGCATTTAAACCCCTTTTCCTTAAATTTCGATTACTTATCATTATCGCTTTGCTTTGCTTGTTGTGTTACATTTCCATGAAATTATTGAATTGTAAGATTGGACAAATGGATTCCCGGGTTGGTACTTACGTAAGTAGATCACGTAGATGTTTCTACCTTAAGAAAATTAGAAGGTAAGGGGAATGTGTGGTCAGCGGAGTCAAAGCTTGGTCAACCGAAAGGTCCCAATTATCAGGTCAGCGAAACAAGAGCCTCGTTAGCCGAAAAGTCCACCTGGAATTGAGTGTGGTCAGCGGAGCCAAAGTCTGATCAGCCGAAAGGTCCCAATTATTGAGTCAGTGGAACTAAAGCCTCGCCAGCCGAAAAGTCCACCAGGAATTAAGTCGTGGTCAGCGGAGCCAAAGCCTGGTCAACCGAAAAGTCCTAATTATCGAGTCAGCGGAACCAGGGCCTCGCCAGCCGAAAAGTCCACTAGGAATTGTGTTTATCAATTTTGAATTGGAGGGACGTTACTAAGGTTGAGAATCTATGAGAACAATTAAGTTAAAACCAAGATAAAGAAACCAAATGCTTGTTACTTATTTATGCACTCTTTGATATGAACTGTTGATGATTTGTAGTATAAGGGTTAATGGGTAGGAGTTAGCTACTGAGTGTCAAAACTCATAGTGCTATGTACGTTGACGTTTCATGCCAGGCACCGAAGAGGGAAGAGGAGGACATTGCAACTGAGTATCAAGACCCTGCCGCCAATCAAGAGAACTTATGGGGAGTGGGACCTCAACCTAGAACTATAGAAGGCTATGCATTTATCTTTCTTTTGTGTTGGACAAATGCAATTTAACTTTCTGACTAGTAATATTCCTTATTGTGTCAGACTAAGTTCTTTTCAAGTTATATTATTCCGCTTCTTATTAAGACAAACCTTTTATTAAATGAATCTTTTAGATCTCATATTTTAATTAACGTGTCCAAAAATCAGGGTGTCACATATTAGGTCTTCGATTATGACTTTCATGGATTCATGGATGGTCACAGTAAAGAATTAAGTGCTCAAACAAACCCGAGATAATTAGAGTATGACCTATATTAGAAAATACAAAATAGTGTAGGTTGTTCAATTAACCATCTATGAGAAGCTATGAAGCCGTCTATGGCTTTTAATTGGATTGTTTACATTGGATTGGTTTGTGGGCTGCTTTTTTGGGGCTAGTTGTTCAAAAAAAAAATCGATTAGATGTTAAAATATTTATGCAAAGAGTGTTCAAATATCTTTAGGCGTGTTCAACAAAGGGATAACTAAAATAAAACCCAAAATATTACATGTATTCTAAGCAAAACAAAAAATTTAGGGTGTTCAATTGATCACCCATAACTACAAGGGACCGCCCATCCAATATTTTCTTTCAAAACTTAACACTCACCAATCCATGTTCTATGATAAATATACTTTACATCCTTGTTCTCTGATAATGCACTTTACATCATAAAAATCGAAAGAGTACATCAAGTGTTTCTGAGTCTTAGACTATGTTCTATATTTTTCTTTTGTACTAATTGATAAGATATGGATGCACAATTTCCATTTTATATAGTTCTACTTCTGTACTATCATTGTTTTGCAATTGTCTAGGCTAATAAAAAAATATAGATAATGATAGTTTGACAGTATTTTTGCAAATTCGAAATGGCATATAGTATGTTTGCCAACACCAAATTTTGCCCCACCATCAATTGTCAATAATATCATTATCTCCAGAGTTGAGCGGGTCAACAGACTCAACACCAACCACTTCATAACAAAACCGACCACAGTGGAACGCGACTCCCAGTAAGGTAAGACAGCGCAATGCGTATTATACTGCTCCCACAATGAGTTGTACAATTATCCTTCGCATCAAGCATCATAAAACATCTGTATGTTCATAGCCTAGGCATTAGGCATAGTATTTAGCCTTCCCTCCATCAAATGGTCAGAAATCGATTCCCGGTAACTCAATTCCTGGCCAAACGACCAACTTTTCCTTCAAGCGGTCTAGTCTCTCATTAGCACCGAAAAATATGTTTGTTTTGACATTCCTAAATGATCAGTCAAGGCCATAACAGAATCAGAGGGACGTTGGACTATTGGATCATCACTGGCTTATCCTGGAACCCGGTAAAATTAGACAATTTGAACCAAAAAATCCATCTCACGTCGTTTATCCCAAATCCTACCTAAATCATACTTATAGTTTACGTGATGCCCCGAGACCTCACATCAAGTTGTTAGAAATTCATTTTAAAAGTCATGCTTTTATATAATGGATTAATATTTAATTAGTTTATTATTAATCAATTTTATCTTTTTTTTATGAGAATTTATTATGGGCAATGTTTGGGTGATATTTTGTATGTTGGGCATGTGTCTTTTATTGTACATAGTAGATGATCTAGTGTGCAGAGTACAGCTTACACACAGAAGATTGGATCATCGGTTCTAGTGGAATATAAAATTTTGGTTCACAATCTTTGATGAAATTTGACACGCCATCAGTAGGATTGTACCACAATATTTTAGTAGGTCTGTCTTGATTGCAAAGAACGGTTCTAGTTCCAACTCATTTTGCTAGTACACTTTATGTGTATTGGAACAACCGCTTTAAGGTAATTGTCTTAATGTTGATATTCTAAGACAAACAGAACCTTATGGTTATTATGAATGTTTGTGCTCTTAATCCAAAAATAATTAATACATATATAAATTTAATGTTCTTGACTTTGATTCATTATAAAGGGATATCCTTTTTAGGGTCAATAGTCTTGGTGAGTTAGATCACGACATTATATGCATGATAGATATAGATATTAATTATTGATGGATTCCACGTGCCAATAGGGATTGATGATACCCCATTGAGTAAGTTTATAAATTTCCATTATGTCAAACCCTGCAGGTAGATATTTGTATCTGACATATGAAATAAGATAAGTGGTATGTATCAAGATATTTTATAAAATGTTGATTAAATATAATTGTCAGTAACTTAATTTGACATGATATGTGGTACGTTTGACATGATTCTCTTGTTTTCTCGGTTTTTATATACGTAGTCAACCCTGGGATGGGCTCGGCGGTCATATTTCTTTTTAAAAATTGTATCTGTGATAAAGCTCTTAGCACTTACAAAAATGATTGTGCCACAAACTTTGTGCCACAACCAACCACAACCCCACTCACATGGGATGTGGGTTCCACATGGGCCCCACATGCGGGCCCCACACCCCATGTGAGTGGGGTTGTGGTTGGTTATGGCACAAAGTTTGTGTATGTATCATTATTCTAGCACTTAAGTCTTATTCAACCATTTTCTTCTCTGTCAATTTTCGAAAGCTTTAATCAAGCGTATTTTTTCGGAATCATTCATTTTGTAGAGTTCATCGAGTGTGTCGTTAACGTAAAAAATTAGCTTAATCGAAAATCAATAAGTATATGAACAAAACACATTCCTACAAAGAAAAAATGGGCAATTTTTTAGTTTTATAATTATTTTTTGTCATTTTATTTTTCTTTTACAAATCTGTGTGTGTTTTGTTCATGTATCTATCGATATTTTTTTTTTTTTGAAAGCAAAAGAAGGATTTCATTAATCTTTGGAAACACAAAAGAAGGATTTTGATCAAGCAAATTTTTACGTGGATGACATGCTCGATTAACTCTAGAAAATGAACAATTCCGATTATTGTTATCCACAAAGGCTCAAAATTAGACCGAACTGGACCCAAAAAACTAAACCGGAGACTCTTCCCATTTCAATAAGTTGTCAACTCAATGCATAATTATAAGCAATACAAACCCCTCTTTCCCACCTTTCTTTGAACCAGGTAGAGAGAGAAATGCTAGGAGGGGCCTCCCTTCAGAGAGGTTCATGGACAGGTATAGGACAAGGGGGACTTACAACTAGCATGGGTTCTCCCAAAAAAGGAAACCCTAAAAGCAAAAAGTTTACTCAATTATAGAGCTAGTTAGGGTTCCAAGTGCAAGACCTAGCTAGCTTGCATCCATTATCAAAAGGTGTGATGGTTCCTAATACAACAAGGGTTCCATACAATGGAAAATGCTCTTCATGTCATGTTTTGTATTCGAAGTACAATGGCACCAAGTAGTTGATATGAGGACAACTTTGAAAATTTTAATCGAATCAATCAAGGTGTCACATCCAAATACCAAAGAATTTCAAAGGATCAAATACCTACCATTGAATGGAGCATTTTAGCACATGGCCAACCCTAAAAAATCGAAGTAGTAATAAGTCAATCGGACATCAGGTTGGTTTGCCTTAAATAAATGAGCTCACCCCACTTCTCGGTCAATTAACAAGATCTTGGGTGAAGATTTTTTGGGGATGATGATAAGGTCATAAGCAGTTTTTCTGTTGCAAGTTGATATTGTCAATAGTGGTGTTTCTTTGGGCGTTTTGGTTGGATTTTGTATGGAGTGTTGCCGTGTTGGTTTACTTGTTGGGGGTTTTGGTTGGCTTTTTGCCAGTATCAGGTTGTGTTTTCCCTTTTGGTTCCTAGCGGCAGGTGTCTTTTGGTGTGAGGGGTGTTTTCTTTGTTGATCTTCCCTTTCTCCGTCTTGATGGCTCGTCGCTAATATCCTTTTAATCTTTGTAATTTATTTTCAAAGGTTAATAAAAATTCTTGCCGTTCAAAAATAATGAGCGCACCCCAAATATGGTATAAAAAAACTCACAGCTTGATAACTTGGTTTGATCTATAATTAAGGGCAATCAATGTCTGATCAACTTAATTTTTTACAATGTTGTTTTACAAGTCGAGATCTACGAAGTCAAGGCTCCTCCAAATCACGTATAACGAAGCCTATTTAAAGAGCAGAGCAAGCGACAGTGCATGTCCAGCTTCCCTCAAATTCTCGTGCTACTGCCCTCTTGATCAACACGCATAATATAGTTAAAATGAAATAAAAATAGTAGTCCGAGAGTATTGAATAATTAAAAAACTAGAAAGAATCTAGAATAAGTTCCCATTTCCTCCAAAAAAAAATCCTACAAACTCAAAGAAGACATTAAGATCCCAAATGGTGAAATATCATGGCCCATAGTTTTCAATATCGGTTGATACGCACCGTATCGGCCGGTTCGTCTCGAGATTTGGAGGCTCCGATACGGATACGTACCGTAGCGTATCGGCCGATACGCCCAAAAAAGTAAAAAAAAAAATTACTACCACTACACCCGATTCCCACGACTTATCGTTCAATACGCCGGTTGCTGATACACCGATATCGCAATCGATACCTCTATTTAAAATTATGTTATGGCCCCCTTACAAGATCTCTAGCTCTCTTTAATTATTTGTTCTTCTCAATATTCTCATTACCTATAAACTTCCATAGCAAGTTCTACTTCTAGTGGGCTGAATACACAACCGCATAAAGGACCAAATTGTCCAATTTGCCAACTTCAGGTGCAAATGGTTTAATTAGTCAATGGTGTATATACTTAGCCGAATCCATATCATCATCTCTTTCATATGCAGATTTTGTTCTTGAATGTTCCTTCTTTTTCTCTCTCTCCTTTTGACAATATTGAAGTAGAGAAGATGGATCTTTGGTTATACTCCCTCCGTCCGGATTTGTTGCTCCACAAACATACTTTTTCAAGTCCCAAAATATTTGTCCATTTTCAAAATCAAAGGCTAAAGTGTGAGAAAATGAACAAACTCAAAAGGTAATGGAAAAAAAATTGGAATCCTCAAAACGGACTAACCAATCCGGATGGAAGGAGTATTATTTACATTATCTTCTTAACAAATCACAAGTTGCCACAAGAGACATTCTTGGTTTTTTTATTTGTTATTTTGAAAAGCCAATATGAGACATTCTTGGCAGGATGCTAACTTTTTCTTGTTTGATTTGTAGTTTAGAATCTCTAATCCCACGCAATGCCGCGTGCCTAAATTAAAAGAGAACCAAATCCTGAAGTTGGCATGCCTAAGATCATCAAAGATATTAGAGAGAAAAAAAAGAGAGATTTGTTTTAGTGGGAGAATAGCAGCAAGTAAGCTCGTAACTTTGTGCATATTGCCAAGATTAGGTCTGTCTCAAATCATCCATTGTCCATACCCCCAATAATATGATTGGGGACTAGATAGGTTCTATAAAATGTTGTTATTGTTGTAATAGCAGCAAGTAAGCTCGTAACTTCGACTTTTACTAACAACAAAAAATCTCGGGGCCTCTAGAGATATGTCTGATCATTAACTTTTGGTTCTCGTATATTAACCCAAAGGTTTCCTTTTAGTTGGTGATATTCGAATTAGCAATTAATCATGGTGCATAGAAGATTTACATCTGATTGGGTCTGCTCCTAATATTTTGAATAAGTTATACAATCTTGTTTTAGTTTTTTAATTCCGCGTTATATTTGGACCCATACCAGAATTAATCGAAGTGCGTGTAAATAGAAAGGGCATCAAGTTAGAGAGAGAGGAGAAAAACTTGGGTGTCGGCTGGGTACCACGTGGCGGTACCCAACGCGCACATCGGCCGTCCAAAAGTGTTTTGGACAATCCAGAGAGAAAGAGGAGAGAGGTAGGGAGAATTTGGACGACCGAGATACGCGTTCGGCACCACGTGTGCCCCCATCCGCTCGGCACCCAACTCTCTCTCTCTCTCTCTTTCTCTCTCTCTCTCTCTCTCTCTCTCATGCCATATTGCTAAGTTGTTAGATCCTTTTTTGCTACTGCTAACGTTTTTCATACGTGGGGAGATAGGTCAAGAGAATATTATCATATAGAATCATTGTAAAATAATGGGGAATGAAGACAAAAACCGAAAAAAGATTTATGGGTATGAACCACCATTTTTTGTCGTTCAATAATTTTGAATTCTACGAATTCCTATGAGTCTATATTATATTTAGAGCGGCTAAATGAACCAAGCTACTTGAGTTTGAGCTCGTGTTTGTTTATTAAAAGATTGTTATAAATCAATTTGTGACATAAATAAACAAAAACACAAGCATTTTTTTGAAGCTCAAGGTTTCAAACCAATCTCAAATAAGGTAATACTTAGCTCATTCGGCTTGTGGTGTAAAAAAAAAAAATACAAGCTACTTGAGATTGGCTCGTGTTTGGTTTGATTGAAACTCGTTTGAGATCGGCTCATCGTATAAACAAGCTAGTCCTGCATATATTTTTGAAACTTGTTAAGTTTTCAAACTAAACTTGATTAATCAATCACCTGCCTAGCTCGTTCGGCCCGTTTATCACCCCTAACTATATTTTTCAAGATCGACGTTTTGTTTGTGACATTGTTATTGATTTCGTTTATCACGTTCGGAAGCAAAACCATGAAAAATTGAACTTACCAAATTTCTGGTTATTTTTACTTCTGAAAACACAATTCAAATATAATTTTCCATTGCGATTTCAATCTTGTATGGTTTGTGCCAAGCCCAATAGCTGTTTCTGGCCCAAACCTATGACAAGAGCAAGTCATACCATTGGGCTGATTAAACACATCATTTTTTGAAATGGGAAGAAGTATCAAGCCTTTGCCCATAAGGTGGTGTGGCACAATCCCAAGTCTAGGATGAGCATGGACGAGATTGGTTCGGTTTTATAATACATTATTAAATCAGATTTTTACCTCTAGGTCTAGGAAAAAGATATCTAATTACCACTAAGGTAAGTCACTTTTTTTAATTACCATTAAGGTAAGTCACTCTTTTTTTGGGTTCAGGTTTTTTTTTTTTTTTGCTCAGCAAAGAAAGATATATAGAAAGAAAGAAGAGAAATAACATGAGGAAGGGGAGGGGAGAGCCAATACAACAGACAGAGGGATTGGATCCCAACAAAAACACAAAAAGGCCACAAGCCCTCAAAAGAGATAATCCCAAAAACATGGAGTACAAAAAAACCATCAGAATAAAGGAGAACAAAGCAATCTGAAGTTGAATAATAGTAGCAGCACATCCAAAATTGAAGCGACATAACAGCAGCAGAAGGGAGAGGATCACAAGCACCTTGATCAGGAAAAGTAACAGTAACAGCTCATCCAAAGAGTGAAGGGTCAAGGATCATGCATCCAATCTTCTAGAGATTTTAAGAGAAACGATGGAAGAAAAATTTCTCTTGAAGACATCCACAGAGTAGGCTTGTAAATCATAATTAGCTTTAACCCATAAAGCCACTCTTGTCTTTTTTTGGGTTCAGGTTTAGGGTGCACTTTCCTATTATAGGATTTTAATGGTTTAGGCACTTTCATAGGGTGCCCTAGGATTTAGACACTTTCATAGAGTCCCCTAGTCATAAGGTACCCTAGGGTTTAAGTTTAGGGTGCACTTTCCTATTATAGGGTTTTAGTGGTTTAGACATTTTCATAGGGTACCCTAGGATTTAGGTTTAGGGTGCACTTTCCTATTATAGAGTTTTAGTGGTTTAGGCACTTTCATAGGTTCCCTAGGATTTTAGGCACTTTCATAGGATACCCTATGTTTTAGGTTTAGGCACTTTTTTAGGGTACCCTATGGTTTAGATTTAGGCACTTTTTTAGGGTACTTTTTTAGGGTACCCTATGGTTTAGATTTAGGCACTTTTATAGGGTACCACAGGGTAAGTTTAGACACTTTTGTAGGATGCTATGTGGGGTGGGTAGAGAGAGAGAGTGTCTTTGTTTGGAAGTCTAATGTGGCAGATGACAGAGTCAGAGAGAGAGAGTAACTAATTGCATCTGATTGGCTTTGCCCACCCACAATTCCCGCTTTTGTCATAAGAAAGGAGTTGCACGTTCAATATTAAAACTGGATTGTACCTAGATGTAAATCGTTCAACAAATTTGTACTGGTCCGTAAATGGCCCTTATTAAATACATTTTATAATCTTTTCAAATTTGAACCAAACACACAACAAAAAATCCGAACCAAATTACGTTCATTCAGTTTGGATTGATTTATACTGATCAAGTCTTAAACCTCCCTCTTATTTCTTCCCCGCCAGCAAATCGCAACTAAAACATTAGGTTATACTATTTCAATAAAGGATTTATTGAGAGATTTGTAGATTGGACAGGAAAAAAAAAGGAAAAGGATAAAGAATGTGAAGGAAAATCTCAAACGATTTCTTTTTTTTTATTTATAATCATAAATATCTCCATAAATTCTTGATCCAAATACAACCGAGAAGTTTTGTCTTACTCCTCCCCGGAATCGGGGACCCTCCTTTTTTCTCCCTACTTTTCTCCCTCCTTTTCTCTTAAACTACGCCATTTTGCTCATTTTCTTGGTACACCTCCAAGCTTCCAAGGATCCTGTTTGGAGAGTTATTTTTTGGGTTCAATCTTAAGGGATTTAGGCTTTTTGGGGTAGGGTATAGTTAATTTAGGCACTTGGATTTAGGCACTTAGGGATTAGGCACTTTGGGAAATTCAATTTTAATTGGGATTCAATTTGAGGGGATTAAGTTCTTTGGGATAGGATATAGTTGGTTTAGGCACTTCGGGTTTAGACACTTTGGGTATAGGATTCAATTTTAGGGGATTTAGCTCTTTGGGATAGGATATAAATTGTTTAGGCACTTCGGGTTTAAACACTTTGGGTATAGGATTTAGGCATTGGGTTTAGGGTTTAGGCACTTTGGAAAATTCAATTTTGGGGTTCAATTTTAGGGGATTTAGGCTCTTTGGGGCAGGGTGTAGTTGGTTTAGGCACTTCGGGTTTAGGGTTTAGGCACTTTTAGAAATTAGCTCTCCAAATAGGGCCCTTGGAAGCTTTAAAGGTGTACCAAGAAATTGAGCAAAACGACGTAGTTTAAGAGAAAAGGAGGGAGAAAAGGAGGAAGAAAAAATGAGGGTCCCCGGATCCCTCCTCCCCACCAAAATATTTGAACTTGAGACAGAGTTTTAAGATACCAGATCCACAATGGTAACTCACTCCTCTTATCCAATCTTGGCCCATATGGGTAGAAACAGTCCCACGTTTCTAGTTGGGCTATAAACAAATTTCTTTTCTTCTTCTTCTTTTTCAAAAAAAAAAAATAGACGTGCAGATATGGTAACTGTCATCTCCGCGAGAGGAGTAATGCCCAGTCACAAAATGTCACTATCTGTAGGGAACTTCAACGCACTTATACGGGGAAGAACCTGAAGTCCCACCACGTATAGATGAAGTGAGAAGTATGTTTAGCCCCAATAATATGCTACGGAGACTCGTTCTTGAGCCTTATCCAACGAGTTCTTGAGTTAAACCACTGAACCAACCCTGATAGGTGGCCTACAAAAAAATGTTTTGGTAAAAGGACAAGGCTCATTAGCTCATTCTTTGGAAAGTTTTAAATCGAGATGTTTACCTCTAGGTACAGGAAAGAAATATCTAATTAATTATCACTAAGGTAAGTCACTTTTTTTAATTACCATTACGGTAAGTTACTCTTTTGGGGGTTTAGGTTTATGGTGTACTTTCCTATTATAGGGTTTTAGTGGTTTAGGCACTTTCATAGGGTACCCTAGGATTTAGGTTTAGGTATTTTCATTGGGTACCCTAGGATTTAGGCACTTTCATATGACACCCTAGGGTTTAAGTTTAGGGTACTGTTTCATATTATATGGTTTTAGTGGTTAGGCACTTTCATAGGGTACCCTGAGGTTTAGGTTTAGACACTTTCATAGGGTACCCTAGGATTTAGGCACTTTCATAGGGCACCACAGGGTTTAAGTTTAGGGTGCACTTTCCTATTATAGGGTTTTAGTGTTTTAGACACTTTCATAGAGCACCCTATGGTTTAGGTTTATGTACTTTTGTAGGGAACCTAGAATTTACACACTTTAATATGGTTATATATAGATATATATATATATAGAGAGAGAGAGAGAGAGAGAGAAATTATGCCCAAACAACTAGCCATGCACTGCCATTTTAGAGACGGAACATCAAAGAGTTTTCGGTGCATTTTTAAAGGGGGCTGGAGTTGGGCGTCCACTGCTCGGTTTTTTGGTACCGGCCGGTGATTTCCAACCAGGCGCTTCTAGTATGATCCATGCAAATTAAGAAAACCCGTAAGCCCATATGCGTGCCAATGCTTTTTCTAGCTGGGCTACACAAATTTGATGGAGGGCAAAGGCCCATCTTTGCCAATTCTAGACCTCTTTTATCCTGGACAATGGATCCATGTAGTGCGCAACATGAGTTGTCCATCAGACAATCAAATGGTCCAGATTATTTTTCACATAAGATAAGAATCCAAATATTTTTTAGGAATAGAAGCCTCCTAAATCTAATGTAGAATCGTTTGTTCCGAAAACTAACAAATAACCGCAATGGCCTAAACGTAAACATTAAGACCTGAGCAATTTAGAACGGGTATATGCTAGGACTGGATTGCAATCCACCATTGAAAAGGGTTGCGTGCCTTCTCAAACTTCGTAGAGGTTTGCATACCTCTTCTAACTTCTTATCGTAGCGATTGTTGTGATCCAAAGGGTAGAATCACACAGGTTCATCGTACCTTATTGAAAATGACTTATAATTTTTCAAACGGTTTTGGAAAATGAACGTAATGAGGTAAATAAAATCTAACTTTTATTAATGAAGATCAATAAAAGATGCGGTACAAGGAAATGTAAAGACGAATGGTATTCTAGGCTAGGCAAACGTTGAGCAAAGAAACAATAAAAAATCCACGTGAGAAGAAGGATAAAACTCGGAGAAGAGTGGTTTGTAAGCGTGAGCTTGATGGTTGAGGAACCCCTAATTCTTCTTTGGTTCTTGTATTTATAGGCCAACGGGCTCCATGGTTTGGCACCTTGATCTTGAACTTCCCACCTGGAAGTTTGTTACACGTTCAAGTTAATCTTATCTTGTTTGTTGGCTCTTTGCATCAAATGCATATTAAGGTTTTTCCTTTCAAACGTGAAAACCAATGGCTGAACAGTCCATATGCTTCAAGCCTGTTTTTTGCATTATCTCTGTACCCTTCCTTTCCTCAAAACGTGGATGGCCAATGATGGAAATCCAAGCCTTAGTCATCTCTGTCCCTTCGTGTATCCTTCCTATATTAAAAGGAAGAACGCCCATTCATCTTTCGGCCTTACTTTTAGATCCCATTTTGTCCTTGGTTCGTCTCTATTTTCACGTCAATGCCCTTGAACGCGTTATTAGGATGTGGGCCAACCGGTTTTGAATTAATTGGCTGTGGCCATCAACCCCATCTATTTAAAGTCTAGGGCTTGGTTGAAATTGCAGGGCTCTCATTTCTTCTTGGTTCTAAAATATACTCCCTCCGTCCCATTTTCATAGTCCAGTATTCCTTTTTGGGACGTCCCAAAATGTTAGTCCACTTTCCAAAATAAGCAATAGAAAGTTAATGAAGTTACATAATTACCCTTTTGTTTGAATTAAAGTACTACTACTTCATCAATCAAATCACCTTTTTGAGAGGGCATAAATGGAAAATTGAACACTTTTTGGTGTAATCATTGTGTCCCCTTAAAAAGTTGGAATCCCCAAGTGGGACTATGAAAATGGGACGGAGGGAGTATTCAGCTTCCTCCGATCTCGTTCAATTAAATCTCAGATCATTGATCATCCGCTCTATCTCTCTTCATCGTTTGTCGTTGCTGCGTGTAGCTAATAGCTTCCAATTTCTCTCTTTACATAGTATCTTGGCTAATCCATTCTGGATTCGCTGTAAGGGTTTAATGGAGGAAGAGGAATTGTGCAGTATTTGCTACTGAAACACGAAACCCTGCTAATGAGCACAGTAAACTACGCACTGGTATGTATCTTCTCTTCTTTTATTTATGCACGGACTGGGTAAATTCGAATTCGTGTTCTACTTTGATGTTTTGTTATTCGTTCAGATATTCTTTGGTGGCTCTAACATATGTTTGTTATTCACAAAGATGAAGGGGAAAGTGAAGGCGAATTCTTGGTTTCGTCGAGGCTGGAAGGGTAAACGAAAGCGTAATGGTCCTGCGTTTGCCGTCCAATCTTGTGACACTTGCCTCGATTTGTTTGATAAGTGATTGTTTAAGCGACTCTGTTTGAAGCACAGTTCGTACCCCTCTTGATGGATTGCAAGGACAGTTGTCTGAATTCCTAGGGCACCTCAAGAATGATATCACTTTAGGGCGTGTTGTTGGAGAAGCTATTGGACTTTCACCTTGGTTAGATCGGGTACGATCTTGTGATTTTGTTGTCAATTGCGGGTCTGGGAATGTCTGGGTCCTGTGGTAGTGTGATTTTTGAAATGTAATTCGTGTGTAATGGTAGTGGCATATTACCTCATCAGTCTATGGTTGTACCTCAATTGTTCGCCCTCTTGCCATATCAAGATTAGTTCTGTTGTCCAGTTCTGTGGGATTTTAAACGTGTTATTTTCATTGGGCCTAAATGTCTTGGCTTTGTTGTACCCCAGTTCTTCGCTTTGTTGCACATCAAGTTGAATTCTGTAGTCGAGTTATGTTGTTTTCTGTTTCGCTTGTTCACCGTCGTTTATACAAGTCATTTTGTTGTCTATTGCGCTTGGTCTCTTCTCATTTATGAGTACGGGAGTTTTGTTTCATTCCCTATTTAGTTTCTAATGTGAAAGCTTCAACGATAGTTACTCTTTAAGTCCGTGATTGCGTAGACTCCTTTCCCATACGTAATGAACCCTGCGACTGACATCTGATTATAGTGAGAGTGATTATTTATTTGTTGAATAACCTTAATAGTAGCCTTGTCTACTTAAAATCAAGTGGAGAGTTTAAAGTTTTCTACCTTCAATTAAGGGTCATTACCACAGGTAATTGGCTGATTTTAAGGTGGGCCGAGAGGAGAGATGTTGTTGCAAACAGTCTGTCAGCTTACGAGTCTGCTCAGGTGGGAGATGATCGTGCCATCTTCTCTTTGTTCATGTCTTTATTTGTGTTTTGCTACACATCACTTGATTTCTAATTGTTTTTTCTTGATGAAGGATATTGCTTTGGCCGGGGTGCTTCCTACTCACCCGATAGGGCTGGGCCTTGCACTTCACTGCCCTATTTGTTTCTATGTAATCCTCAACTCCTTTGATAGTGGTTGTAATCGTACGAAGCAGGTATGCTTCTTTAACTGTTTTGTATGCCGGTTCGAACCTTCTGCAATCTTGCTATTAGTGTAATAAGCTTTGGGATTACCAAGGTTGGCTATATTGATATTCGGTGACGGGATCGGAAAATGGCATTTCACCTAAAAAATGAGACCTAAGGTGCAGACTTTTGGACTAGAAAAATAGGTAGTTCCGATGATGGAGTTGTGGAAATTTTTAAAATAGGGATTCTTTTCAATCACGGAAATTTACATTTAAGTGTAAATGTTCTCAAATCCTTTTTGTTTGGATACTGTTCGAGAGTGTCTAAGTATCCTGAATTTAGAGTCATTTGTGTGCCATACCATGTTGGTCATGTGAAGACAGAAATAAGTCTATCATGCTATGGTTTAGAGAAGCTATATTACATACTTTACTATTTTGTGTTATACAGTTAAGAATATCCTTAAAAGATATGCTTTGGGTACTGTATTTGGACTCATCAAAACCCCACAATCCGTAATCTGGTGTGCACCAAATGATGTATCCATAGTAAGGTAGGTAGTGGTGGAATTTTGGCCAAAACCCATTAACACGACATGACACAGAGTTAGATAATTTGATTTTGGGTCAATCAATTTTTGAAGCGAATGCGAATATGACACGACTCATTAACACAAAAAATTTAAATAGTTCGAATATGTGTTAAGTTGTGTAACTCGATCAGGACACGGATAACCAGTGGCGGATCGAGGAATTCTATAAGGGGGTCACCTTTGAACCATAAATCTGCATATGTTAGATTGCTTTCTATGTATATGATGCTTGAAAAAAAAAACTAAGTTCTATTGTGCTTATAGTATCTACAAATCTCTTCAAACCTCCAATATTTAAATGCAATTATAAGTATTTGACCGGACCTTTCATAATTGAGGACCCTGGGTATTTTCCGCACTGTCTGATTGTTTTGTATTTTCGGTGTTAGATACTGGTTGAGAGGGCTTCCTGGGATTTTTGGGTTCCACATAAAGTGTTCAATGGAATTATAAAGTGATAGGTAAGTCCTAGATGTGGCTAGATTTGGGACATGTTTTAGTGGGTTTTATGGAAACATTTAGCCAGATGAAGGTGCTAATGATAACAATGTTACATTTTAAGTTTTAGCACTACACTATAGCATTAATTTGAACCTTTACAAATCTGTGTCAGGTCTCACAATAGTTCGTAGATTGTTTTCATAGGTTCGGCCGGGAGCGTGTATCGTTTTTCCTTAAAGGGTAGTTGTGAATCCCTCAGTTTCAGGGTTACCACAGATTTGAAAAGTGATAAACAGTGTTTGTGGAATGTGTCAATGTTGTTTGTTTGTGATGAATTCAATTTAAACCCTTGTTTGTAGGTGGTGTGTCTGGGTGAAAAGTATTGTGTGGTCTGTATTTGACCACAGCACTTGGATCTGTTTGGGTATTAAATGTTGGGTTTAATCTTGGTAGGTTTATGTCTCCCAATGTGAACTAGAGATATACAAGTCGTTCGCCAATGACCTAAATCATCAATGAGCTCTGACAAGTGTTTGTATTCTATTATTGGTTTTCCAAGACTCTATGATATAGTTTCCATTTATACAGAGTCTATATATTTGTCCTGATGTGAGATAAATATCCCACTGTTGTATAATATTGACCATAGACTATATGTCTTAAATGAGAGTGACTGTCACATGAATGAACATATTCTTATTGTGCAGATGAAGCACAGCAGGAAGTGCGCTATCCGTGGTCAACAAGAAATCATGATCTACAAAATTTGCATGCACCGAATGGTAAAATAATACTCCAGTGAATTATGAAAATTATAATTCTAAATACGACCTCTAGAGTATGCCAGCATGAAATAATACTTACCATTTCTCTAACTCATACTGAGCAGGAGATCTACAAACCTCTTGCTTACCCTCTGTGCTCTTCAATACGAAGAATACATACCAATTCGGTTACTATTGTCTTCCTAGCAAGGAGATGGACAAGGTACTTACTACATGCACCATTTTGTGAGTTCCCATAAAAATTTTACCACACGATAATTATAAGATATCTAATGCCTACACCTACTGCAGGAATTAACAAATAAGCTGCTTAGGATATTTGGGATGTCGGGCATTGATCATATTGTGTTCAAAGTCGGAATGCGCGAATGGACTATACGTGTTGAGAATCAAGAGATGAATCAAGCATCGTTTAAATTGTTCGTAGATGCACTGGACCTCAACTGCTTTGATTTTGTGTTTGTGTCCCTCAACACAAATATGGTAGCCCAGCTTGTGGCATTTGATTCTAACGGAGTGGAAAGGGTTTACAACTGGCTCTAATTTGGATAACCAAACAGTATGCTGAACAGATTTATCTGTCGTATTATGACTTATTCATATCATTAGACATTATGATGTAATATTTGTGTGTAAGTTTAATAATTAGATATCCTGTGCGGATAACCTAAATTTGGATATTTTATGTGTGTAACTTAAATTTGCCAGACATTTGGTAAATATTATTTGGATCTTATTATGGTGTTCATTTACGTGCATTTATTTGACAATTAACGTGTAACCTATTTATGACTAATGAGCTCTTTAGTTAATCAATAGTTATTTGTTTGGAGTTCTATTTGATGCGCAGATTGCTGGTTGATTGACTTTCGAAATAAGTGCACAACAGGTATGCATCTCTATTACTACTAGATCCTTTTAACTGTCATCGAAGAAAAAAACCTAATACATTTTATAGTCTTTCAGTGTTATTTTAAACAGCTGACTTCGACAATGTTATTTAGAAATATGTTCCAATGAATTTAGTTGTTACAACTCCGACAAGACTTACAATATAATTTCTAATATGCAGATAGGATGAACTCCCACAAGGAAATATGTGGCGTCATCAGAGCTCAGAAGAACCACCCAACTTCCCTATTAATCTGTGTGATGGGGTGATGCCGTCAAGGACCGTAATTGCTGATTTTGCTGCGATTCTTCGACAAGACCTAGGCTAGAGTATTTAGGAATATCATCATCTGTTTCAAAGCCAAGATCGACTACAACATTATTCTATCGGGTTCTTCTCTTGGTATCAAATTTAGGCCTTCGCTAGATGTATTGTCCTAAACTATCCTTGCACATGTCTTTGAAAATGGTGTCTTCTCCTCCATTTACCGTTGTTGATTCTTTATCAGTGAGAATAATTTCTTATATCACTTTCGCCACCAGGTCTACCTGCATGACCCTCCATACGAGTTCTTTAGCTACAGCACTGGAATAACTTACAAATCTTACATATTAGTATTGTAGGTTTTTTTTCTTGAATCTATTGTAAATGTTTATGAACTATGATTAGTCTTAATAATATAATATTTTGATAAATAATATATATTGATACGAATAGTTTGTTATGAAAAGGATCGCCCCTGGTTAGAACGAGTGAAGATTTGCCAGATATGATATATCTTAGTTTATAGTTGTCTACTTCAGTCATAAGGTAGACGAACAAACATCAATTAACCGCATGCTTAGACGGAAAAAGTACTAATATTAATTATAGACAATAACACGTGTACACACTCATACAACTGTGAAACAGTAACGAAATAATCGTTTCTAATACAGATAATATGAATTAAAACATTAATACAACTTTGATTTATTTAATCATGATTGATAAATTATTCCATCAAAGAAAGATATAAGATCCCTTATAATAAATACGTAAATCATCTTCACATGAAGATTCGTTCCACCCCGTTAGAGTCGAAGACAATAACCCGAGCATCCGTTGGATCATACACCGCCACGTAGACCAAATCAAACGGATGTAATCTTAAAGCATTTGCGAAGCAACGAAAACGAGGAGAATGTAGCCGGCCGCTAACTCTGGGCACCGTAGCGATGTGGTTACCATAACAGAAGTCAATTTCAGATACGTCTGGATTCCGCAAGAATGCTTCAAGATGCCTATTAAAAACCTATTGAGGAAAAAATGTTAAAGTACACATAACACCCAGGTGTAAGACTCGTAGTTGAACTAATATTACTACACAAACCTGAGCAATGGAGATACCATCTTGATAGACACAACCAAATTCCAGAATGTAGCTATCGCGAGCAAATATCATAGGCAACCACGATTTGCAAAGCCGATCTAATAAAACAAATCATGTTATATTAGAAGAAACCTCATATACTTCGAATAATTATGGAAAGAAATCGACTGCCTAAAAAAGATATACTCACTGAGTTCCAAAGGTGGCGCAGACATACTATCATTAACAGGAATAGCCCAATCATGATAGACACGTTTCAGATCTCTATCCAGTATTATAACATCATATACATACTTGCTGATAGGCGCGCAAAATGCATGAATTTAAGCGCCTAAGTAGGGAAGAATGAGCGCGTTAGACGTGCGATTAATCCTCATTTTCCATTTAATTCGTGCACGTGGTGGGGTTTTGTGTTTGTGCTTAAATTGCAGGAATTTGAGGATGTTGGCGCTAATCGGAGTTGTGGAAGGCCATGCACGAGGACCGATGAAGAGAAAGGCTGTAGAGACTAAGTGTCGGAGTTGATTTGGCATGAAAAAGTTCGTAACCCATCGGGAGCGCTACCTTATTTCCCTGGAGCGCTCCAAATTGGCACAAGAGGGGAGCAAAAACGAACAGAAGGTTCCGGAGCGCTACACCAAAAGTGGTGTAGCGCTACCTATGGGTTACAAGTCA
>JAXBDA010001091.1:0-62121 GCA_036023075.1 Gaultheria prostrata | reverse complement strand
GATGGAAGAATTGATAAGGAAAACATGCTTGCATTTGACAATTTACATGTTCATCTCATTTTGGCATTAAGAATTCGAAAGGACCATATAATAAGGGATTTGAAAATTCGAAGGAGTCCCAGGGATATTAATTACCATAGTGGGAAATTATTAATTACAGTCTATAGTTTTCATGAATGTTTTGAAATCGGACCAGGTTTGATTGAGCAAACCGGTCTATTTAGCGTTTTTCACAAAACTGCTCCGATCAACCCCTTCCGAGTGTTTTTTTTCCAACGAATCCTCGCGGTGGACCTTAAAAACACCTTTTAAACACATCTAACGGTTCGGATCGTCGAAATTTGGTCCGAAAAGTGGAGGTCCGCAACTTAGGGAGTTGAGGGATCCCTCATTAGATCGTCATTCTATATATATATATATATGAAGAAGATCCTATAAAGGAGGATCTTATAAGGGCTCCCTTACACAAGCCTTATGTAAGGGATTTGTCGTTCGAGATTGAATTTCAATGATCCGAGACAATTCGAACCGTTAGATGTGTTTAAAACATGTTTTTAAGGTCTAACGCGAGGATTCGTAAAAAGAAAATACCCGGTAGGGCTTGATCCAATCAGTTTTTTAAAAAACGCTATGTATAATGTTTTTATCGAAAAATGCTTGGATCAAGCCCTTTCGAGTATTTTCTTTTTACGAAACCTCACGTTAGACCTTAAAAACACATTCTAAACGCATCTAACGGTTCGGATTGTCGAAATTCAATCTCGAACGAAAAATCTCTTACATAAGCTATGTAAGGAGCCCCTATAGGATCTTCTTCCTATATATATATATATTTTATCAAAATTGTAAATTTTTAATTATTAATTCCATTTATAAGATTATATTTATTACGTAACAACGACATCATGATTCACCCCAATTGACCCACCGGTTCAACCGGTGATCCATCCACCCGGTTGCATTTCCGATTTTCTCACCGATCCAATTTTCGAAACATTGATTTTCATGGTTAATTATTATTTTTGTTATTTCCATGTTTTCAAGTAGGTGGAAAAAAGTGATTGGGACAAATTTCCATAATATCAATGAGCCATTTGATGTTTCCTTTTTATCTCTAATTTGATTTGAAAATTTTAATAGTATCCAAATCTTGATTCCATACGACTATGTAAAGGAATATTAAGGTAAAATTTTGAATGAGATACAATCCCTAGAGAAGTTTTTTGAGTGGTAATAAGAGTGTGTGACATGTGTTTCACGTAAATCAAATGACAACCCAATCAAATGACAACACTTGTCGCACTTACGTTTCTTTCACGAAAACCCATCCTGCAATAATATATAGACCCTATTCCGCTAACTAAAAAAATACTAAAAAGTCAGCTTATTTCTAAAATCGAGGCAGTCACTCTCTCACAATACATTGCACAAAAAACCGTGAAAAACAAAAAATCCAAAAAACTCTCTTAGCAGAAGTTGAGAAATTGTCTCTGTAAATGGGTTGTGGGTTGATTGAATAATGGTACGAAGTTTAGTCCCGCATCTTGCGGTGTCGGGTCAAAAGATATAAAAGGGGCTTGGCCCAACAGGTGAGGTCTTTCCTGGGAGTATTAATTTTCCTTTTCAAAGTTTCTACTGTATTACCATTTTCTAATTTAAGGACGTGGCTAATCGTGTCGGACCTTTTTACCATCAACGGATGCGACTGTCCGGTGTGGACGGGATGTTAATTTCATTACCGGAAAATTTTCAGAAATCCTCTTGCATATTGTTCGCTTATTCCTTATTTGAAAGAATTACTGCCATTGTTGGTACGCGGGGCACCGGATATTGTCACACTTTGCTTTTCATTTTTTGAGCAGGCACCACAGTTCTCATTGTAACCGCTGGAGGAAAGAAAATATATTCTTGAAAGTTTGTTCGCAAAATCATACGTTGCTGTTCATTCTTTGCAAGTCCATGATAGTCGACTATGGAGCTAGCTACCAAAGCCTGATTGACATAATATATTATTGAGATAATTTACTCGATAAGTTTTATAAAGAAAACACGGATAAAGTTTGAAGCTCGAAATGGATCCGGCCCATTTTAGAGGTTCCGCTCCCAATAACAATTCTTATTGTACATGGATCTCTGTCTTTGTTGAGATGAAATTTGATTCTCAGATTTTTTTTTTAATCGAACTTAGTAATTTTTTACTACTCAAAAACTGCCCAAAGGGCTACAAATCCAAAACCGGAGCCCATCGAAGGGTAGAATGATGTAGTTACAAGATTAGGAAGTTTCTTTATTTTTATTTGATTTGCATTAGAATAAGATCTTGATTATGAATATTTTATTTTAGGTTAGAATTACTCCTATTATCTTTCCGTATTCGATTTTGGTTTTTATTTCTAAAAATAGAATTCTCTCTAATTTTCATGCGCGCAAAGTGTTTCTCACTTCTCTTGTGGATTCAAGAGCCCGTCTGTTGGAACGAGATCTAACCAATTCGTCTACTAGAACGAGATCTAGTTTTCTTCCACTATAACGCTGTGTCATAGAAACCCCTGATAATTGGTTATCCATGTAGTTCGGATGAGAATACACCGAGTACAAAGAAAAATTACATTCGAAGGGATTAAAGAACAACCCCCCCTTCGAAAGGGGGTAAAGATTCCGCACATGGAATAGATAAACAATAAATTAAACAAAAAACAAAAAAGGGAACCTCCAGTTGTAATACCCCAGGTTTGGGGATAGATAGTGTTTAGTCCCACATTGGTTGTTTACATGAGTGATCTTAGGCATATAACAAACCATGTAAGAAACAACTAGTATATTGGGCTTAAGTATTTTGGGTTATGTGGTATGGCTTGCGGATCAAAATCAAGGTACTGGACCAATGGTCTGCTTGGAGCGTTACAAATGGTATCAGAGAAAAGACCTGGGAGAGGCTGTGGTGACTCTAGTGCTCAACCCCTCCCGAGGGCGCGAGGTCATAAAAGAGGGGAGATTATAATACCCAGGTAGAGAGGGGAGATTGTAATACTCAGGTAGAGATTTGTTTAGTCTCACATTGGAAGTCTACATGGATGATCTTGGGTATATAACAAACCTTGTAAGAGATTACTAGTACCTTGGACTTAAGAATTTTGGGTCATGTAGTGTGGCTTGTAGATCAAATCAAGATGCTAGACCAGTGGTCTACGTCAGGCATTACACTGGTCAATAGCTCTATTGCCGGAGCCAGAGCCACCATGTCTCTAGAGGGGTTGTGAAAACACCCTAAAATTCCGTGAGCTCCACGAATCTGACCTCCTGAGGTGTGGATCGAAGCCGATGACAATGGTTCAAATCCTCCTCCGCTATCCACGGTAAAGGTTGGAAGATGGAGGCAAATGAGGACTTTAAAAGCAGCGAGTTCGCGAAATCTGGGTATGGATGGTTTTAGGAGAAAGGGAGGGAGGTGGGGTTGGAATAGGCGGAAGGTGGCCAGATCTATTTTTGGAGAATGTAGAGAGAGAAAGAGAGGAGGTAGGGTTGCCGGCTGTTAAGTGCGACAATTTTCAGATTCATGTGTCATGTATCCAATAACCTTCTTATGGTCGCCAAAAGCCCTTTGGCCCCTTGGCATCAGGAGTGCACTTAGAGCATGTCCAATGGATTTGTATAATGGATGTAGCCATTTGCCCATTTTTAGCATAAAAAATTGATTTAAAAGAGGGTTACTAACTTTAGGTGTCAAATTTTGGCACCCCCTCTCCAGTAGTGGGTTCTAAAATAAAACCAAAGGGTTCCAAATTTTAGCTAACTTTTCTTCCACCTCATTTTTACTTATTTCTCAATCCTAATTCAACAACTACTTCCGTCCCAAAGCATATTTCAAAGCCCTCAATCAAACCCCCATTTCGGTTTCTCGCTCAAAACTCCCCCTTTCTCGATCAAACCCCATCTCTCTCTCTCTCTCGATTTCTTTATCAACCCCTCTTAAAAATCCCAAACCGTCAACGATTAGTAGTTTCAGACGAAAAATTGCAGATTCTGACAACTACTCCGGCGCACTCAGGTACCTCCGATCGTCCATTTCCTAGTAATGGCAATTGAATTTTGCTGAGGTGTCAAAAATAGCTATAGCCATTTGGGGTTCTAAATTTCTAACCCCATATACAACTTTGCCATTTTCCATCCCCATTGGAGTTTGGAGTTCTATAATGGGGATGGAAAATGGCTATGCAATGCCATATCTAACCCCACTGGACCTGCTCTTAGGTGCCAGGAGCCAGAAAGTCAGAAGTTCAACTCTTCTTCTTCTTCTTTTCCTAAGGTGCAAATCTAAATATTTTAATAATACGAACTTTTGCGGATTAGAAAGGGAAAAATTCAAAATGACCCCTGAACTTTCTGAAAATTCTTAAAAAAACTCCTAGACTTCATCCGTTAACAAAACGACACCCGAACTTTTATTCCGTCAACAAAAAAGCTCCTACCATACCATTCCGTCAAGAATATAATATAGTACAATTTTAAAATAACTTTTTAAGCGGGCTCAGGAAAAATCAGCTGAATCGCATACCCGTAAATGCTTGATCCATTGTTTAAAATTTTCATTCAAAATTCTGATCCTTGAATTATGAATGAAAAACTGAAACAATGGATCAACCATTTTCGGGTATCAGATTGAGTTGATTTTTTGTTGAGCACACTTGAAAAATTATTTCAAAGTTAGTGAACGGTTCAGATTTTTCGTGTGGGACACGCAAATGGGCCCCACAGATATATCTATGCACATGAGATTTGCGAACATAGTCGTCGGATTCTAAAATATGTAGTAATTTAAATCTTTACCAGTTACCGTTAACCGCCATCCATCAAGAAATTGACGGAATGGTACGGCAGGGGCTTTTTTGTTGACGGAATAGAAGTTCGGGTGTCGTTTTGTTGACGGACAAAGTCCAGATATTTTTTTTTAAATTGCCAGAAAATTCAGGGGTCATTTTGAAATTTTCCCCAAATAGAAACCGATTGTCAACTTCCAAGGACTACGTAAAGAAAGATTGTCTTCTTCTCTGTTCTGTACTGTACTGTGTATATCATTAATGCCTTGTAGATTTCACGTAAAAAAGAAGGTAAGTCTTCTTCTCTGTTCTGTACTGTGTGTATCATTGAATGCCTTGGAGATTTCAGAACCAGATCAGGGTATGGCTAAACAAACTTGGTTAAATTTGTATGGGACAACTCTCCCAAGGAAAAAGGCATATCATCATCATCATCATCATCATCATCTGTATAAAGACATACACAACATCAGATAACGCCCAAGAATTTTTCACCAAACAGGCAAATTGTACTTCTTTTTACATTAAATTTTCCATCTTTCACGGAAAGACCAACATTGCAGAAGCAATGGTCCCTATGCTGGAGTTACATATTCCTATTTTTTTGAGTCTTAGTTAATGGTGTAAATGGCCGCAAGTCCGCAACTTTTTAGGTGGGTGATCAAAATCGCACTCACTCCGGTCCGTGGCACGACAAGGATAGGATCTTGAGGTTTTCAAGTGTTCATCTCTGCTGTTCTTGTACATTGACAATCGCAATGCAAGGTTACTAAAAAGTAAAGACACCCGAAACTCGATATATGATTTGCAGCTGTTAATGCCTTGAGACGAAACAGTCTCTCCAACGCATGAACGGTTGAGAGTTCACGTTGTTGTCATCATCTATTTGAAGCAGCGAATTTTCTAACCGAGAAACGTAGGTATGAACATGGATTAATTTTACTTTCCGTGAGTAATGGCACGCAACGGCCACAACTCCAACGTACTTCGTGAATCATTCTCTCTTTCTATAAATACAAGAACAAAAACATGATAGGGCACCCCTCATTGAGCCCTATAGAATGCTGAAACTATGTAATTCGTTATTCACATTTAATTTTCATTTAAACCATGTCCCATGACATTTAATTTTCACCAGACCAGAAATTGGTAATAATTCTTATCTTTATGACAGACAATGGGTTAACATCAGGTTGTTATTTCATTAGAATGAAGAGTCACCCTTAATAAATGGGGCCTATCATTTAGGCTTTTTCCCCCCACAATAAGGTTTGACCCCCCACTAGTTTTTTTACTTGTTTTTTGCTTCAACAACAATCCTAACCACCAGAGGTACACCACTGGCATCTTTATCCATTTGTGGCTTAAAGCTTTATGGTGAAAATAACAGTAGCATGGAAATAGGAAGGGTGGTGAAATGATGTGAGAATTCTGGAGGACAAAATAAGTGTGCTAAACAAGCAAAGGTGGAAAGCCAGAAAGGGAGAGAGAGAGGGACAGTCCCACTTCCATGTGGAAATTTGAAATATTCTTTTTTTAACTCCTTTAGCATCGATCACCGTCACGTAGTGTTCCAGCCTCCACTATCACGTTTTCGTGTTAGACTCTGTATGTAACAGATATGTGCGGTGGTGGAGGTCTTGGAACACCAGCATTGCATAATCACGCATTTCACCCATTCGACTAATAACCAAGTATATGTATCCCGTGTGAATGTGTGGTGGTTACGGTGCTCCGGGAGTGCTGAATAATCTTTGGTGAAAATGGAATTAGAGGTGGTGGTGGGGTCGAGTCTCCACTTCAACGACACCAACCCATCAAAGCAACGTCCATATCAGGATGTTATTGGATTTACGCAAACATATATCTTTTGTAAGGCTGTAAACAACATGAGCAAGTTGAAAAGTGATTTGTTTTAAATTTGGTGAAGAACTTAACAAATTTGAAAAGGTGATGGAGCTTGGTTTATTTATGTTGGGTTTAGCTTAACTTAGGTAAGGTTTAGATAATTCGTTTTGGACTTGTTAAGGTTTCGTACAAATTCAAAAATTAATTTTTGTGTGCTTGCTTTAACTTGTCTTCCTCTTCTGAAAATTTTGAGTTTGTTTTACTATTCCAATTTCTCTCGCTGATACGAATCAATAAAACTTAAAATGTCTAAACCTACAAAAATTTCTAAAGACAAAAATAAGCCCCGGAAGGTTAAAGCTCGAGGCATTCAAAACTCATCCTCTTATATAAGTTAACTTAATAAAAAGAGGCCGGAACCGCTTGTAATAAAAAGAGGCCGGAGAGTAGATTTAAGCATTTGCTTTATTATAAGGTCTTATGTTTAATTTCCCTTGTTAGTAATTCTTAAAGTCACCTCACCCCATGCGCTCACTTATAAGCACGCTTGTGGTAAGGGTAATAGGTTTGTCTGAAACGCTTGCAAACTGGCCCGAAAAACCGTAAATTGTCAAAACAGAGCCGAAAGGAGGAGGGTGGATCTTATTGTTCATCTGACGGCCCCGATCATTTTAGGAAGAGAGGAAGTGGTGATATGTGGAGCAGCCTAGACAAGATGGGCCCACAACAAGGTGGGGACTCGATTGGACAGTAATGGGGCCCAAAAAAGGGGTTGAGGAAGCACTGGGATTTATTCCTTCCCTATGAGAAAAGCAATGGCTCATGGCAAAAGGAGATAGGAACCCTCCACCCATTAGGAACATCAACAGGAAAAAGCAAGAAAACAAAAGAGAAAAAAAAAAAAAAAAGAGGAGACAAAGTGGAAGGATGTCAATCCTCTAATCTACAAAACTTTAAAAGAACAAGGGGAGAAAAAAAAAAAAAAACATATCTACCCTGTTTGACTTTGTTGTTGCTCATCATATATCATTGATTGTACTAAGTTTTGGAGCACACATAATGAGTATATAGTCATTATTCCATATCTTTGTAGTATGTGCCAATTGGCATGCCATGTTTTTATAATTAGCTGTTTGGGTCAGTTTTCGGTTTTATGCACTACTCGATTAATTTTGGAAAATTCGTTATTCAATATTGATATAGTCGATTTTGTTCGATTGTCATTTTGTTAGTGAAAAGAATAGTAGCGTCCGAGCCGAGCTTTGAGGTGTTCGAGCTAGGCTCGTTTGCTTAACGAGCCCAAAACTCGAGCTCGAGCTCGGCTCGGTAGTAAACGAGCCAAGCCAGACTAATTTACTTAACGAGCCTCTTTAAATGAGCCGAGCCTATTAAACGAGCTGAGCTTTTGCGAGCCGAGCCGAGCTCGGCTCATTTAGTAAACGAGCCCAAAACTCGAGCTCGAGCTCGACTCGATTAGTAAACGAACCGAACCAAGCCGAGCCTTAACGAGCCGAGCCGCGAGCTGCTCGCGAACAGCTCGGCTCATTTGCAGCCCTAGTACTAGCGTGGATTCCATGGTTCATATACGGATCAAAAAAAGATTCCATGGTTAAAACAATAGACGAGTCACACCAGTGAATCTTATTGGATTCAAGTGAACGTAATGCTCATTTGTCTATCGTGTGAGTAAACCTACATAGTATTTTCACAATATACCTGTACAAGAATTTAGTATGTATGTCTATGTTAAAAGCCTTTATACTACCCAATTCCTTGCCAACCAATCAATAGAAGTGTCAACTTCCTCCTATAGGAGTTGAACCCGCAACCTCATTGCATCTAGTACTGCAGCGCAACCATTAGCTTGAGTGCCCCCCAGTTGCATATATATCAAGCTGACTTTGGGTACAGACTCCAGCGTGTCAATGGTACCGATGGGTGTGTGGGGTCTATTTCGGGGTTCAGACAAATGATCCGAGTCGTTCATTAATTTTTAAATATTTTTTCCGAGTCCTCACAAAAGCCAGCCCAATCAAAAAATTGAAAATACTTGATCCTAACTTCTAATTTTTTTAATTCAAAATTCATCATTGGAGTTCTGAATGAAATTTTGAAGAAAAGTAAGGTATTATGGTCAACGACTTACAGTTGTTTGATTGAACTAATTTTTTCAATAAAACTGAAAAAAAATTATAATCATGAACGGCACATAGCATTTTAACTCCGGAATGAACTCCACACACCCATAAATATTGGTGTCTATAGTAATTGGCAGCACTGTGTAGTGTTCAGATTGATTTACACACGGAATTGAATCTTCTTCGATCCTGAATTTGGACTTGATGGGACTATTGTAATCTGGTCTGTTCATTGCCGCAATCAATTAATAGTTCAAATTTACTCACAAACTCTTCCCTAGAAAAGTTAACTGTATCAGGAAAGAGTTTTTCAGCAAATCTGAACTATTGATTGCAGCAATGGACAACCCATATTTTCTTCGGTCCAAAAGTATGCCCGGAGTGGATCCGATTCCATTTACACACTGTTAAACCGACAGCACCCTGCAGAGCATGAAGGCCTCTTTTCAAGTGTGAAAAAAGGCAGTTTCCTTTTGCTTTCCAATATTCCTCCCAAGTAAATTCTACGTGGCATCATCTTATTGGCTTGCCGGAAGGGAGACGAGGCAAAGAAAGTAATATTAGGAGTAATGATACAGACACACCCTTTCAGCCACACTCTACCACACTCTCACTCACATGTGGGTGAGTAATGATACAGACACACCCTTTCAGCCACACTCTACCACACCCTCACTCACATGTGTGTGTGTCTGTATCATTACTCACCCACATGTGAGTGAGGGTGCATGTGAGTGAGGGTGTGGTAGAGTGTGGCTGAAAGGGTGTGTCTGTATCATTTTTGTAATATTAGTGGGTGATTGGAAAATCCCTTCCTAGCTGGAGTAGAATTTAAGAAATAGTACGAGACTTAATAATACTATATAAGGGTGAAATAAAAACGGAAAAAATTGATTCAACCAATAAAATCGGCCGAAAATTTGATTTGGTATTGTTTTTCCGAGCTATAGGTTTGATTTGAGGTTCGGATGGTAAAAGCAACCGACGATGTTGATAAATAAAAGTGTAATGATCACGAAAAAATGTGTACCACATTTTTGGCGACGTTATTGGCAATCATAGGTGATATTAGATGGTAGTTACAATTTTTTTTCTTACCTCTTTGTTGCTCTTAATGGTCAACAATTTACGCGACTCGTGAAAATGATGGCGAATATCTAAGGTACTCTCTCCGTTCCTAAATAACAGTCCACTACGAAAAGTCGTGTCATTTTTCAAATCAAAAAATAAAGTACTTCTGTGTATCATTTTTTGAATTTTTTCGCACCGAATTAAAGTACTTGTCAACTACTTTAATTCGATGCGAAAAAATTCAAAAAATGAAAGTCGGAAGTACTTCATTTTTTGATTTAAAAAATGGCAAGAGAGAGAAAGTGGGTCTTTTATTTAGGAACGGAGGGAGTAATTAATTCTGACTGTATGTTAATAGTTGAAATGTGAATAATGATCACGAATTATAAATTTTCAACATAATAGTGTAAATCTCATATAACCCCATTTAAAATGGTTAAAAAATCTCTAACATGCTTTCTGAGTTTTTATTTATTTATCCGAATACTTTCGAGTTCATGCGATGACCTCAAAATTATAAACTACTAAAAATACACAATCATTGAATCTAAAAGATTAATTTTAACCTGACACAGACGCACACAAAAATATTTTTTAGACCTGTCTTTTGGTTCATTGCTTGCGATGCAATGTAGCCTTTCCAAAGAGAAAAAGATGAACATTTGTCGTTCATATAAATAAAAAACTAAATAAAAAAATCGAGTTGCTCATTAATTATTTATTAATCAGGTATAATAGTAATTAGAAGATTAATTTGGTACCTATCTGTATGCATAAAGAATTACATGCACATGCAGTACTGTGTGTCTGTGGTGGGGATCACGTGAGGCTTTTCTTTTCACGCATGCCAAAAGCAAATGAAAATGCAATTCCATACAAATATAGTACTCCTACAATATTCTGACTTCTATTTATCTAACAATTACGTGATTTTGAAGAATTCAGCAACTCTCTCGTAGTTTCGGTGTGGATGGGTTGTCTTTGACCGAAGTAAAGAGGGGTTTAGTTGAAGCGTATGTAAGTTAACCCGGACACTCCAGACCAGTGGCGTAGCCAGAAAATTGGGTCAGTGAAGCCACAATTCATAAACGCTAGTACTTCAGTTGTGAAAACAAATTTTCTTCTTACAGAATCTAACATGTCTTAATTTTCATTTGAAAACATGCAACCTCGCTTAACTTACATTTTATGAACTTGCATTTTATGGACAGATCACAGATGTGCCTCTTAGCCTATTTAGTTGTACTCCTTGGCTTCCAAGAGGGAGGTCTGGGGTTCGAGTCAGTGGAGGTCTGGGGTCCGTAACAATGTAATTTCGAGGCAAAATCAGTGAATTGAGACTTGTTTGTGAGTAATTATTTATTCAATGGCTCTAGGGCATCGCCATGTGATGCCCTAACTCCCTTCTCCATCACTTTTTTTCATGGGCCTTCATCACAAATTCGGGTAAAACTCATATTTTGTTTTGAGTCCCACATAGATGTGCTCAGGAAAATTACATTATAGCACCGAGTAATAACGCCCCAAGAGCACTAATAACTTTTTGTTTATAAAAAAAAAAAAGTGATGCACCAATTTATATTTTTTTACAAAAAAAAAATCCTCCCAAAAATCCACTGGTCCACATGTGGCTCCGCCACTGCTCCAGACCGGCGAAACAAAAAAGGAAAGAATTCAGCAAGGGAACTAACAAGAAAAAGAAATATTATATAAGCATAGCAACAACCTATTTATAAAGAGATGCCCTAACATTTAATTTTTTCGCAAGGATGGTTGATGTTTTTAAAAAAGTAATAAAAAGTAATTATTTTATTTTTTCTCATGCATGATTGTGATTAATGGACGGATAAGGAACTGGAATTAATAGTCAAAATTTACGTCTATACTCTATCTGGTATCAATCAACGCATAATCACAATATTTTATCTTGAGATAAAGGAGTTTTCGATTCATTGCGAATTCAAGTTTTTTCAAGATAAAGGTGTTTAAAAATTATGTTTATCGATACTCGATCGTCGTAATTTTTGAAAATGATTAGTGTACGCTATTGACGAGCTCAAGGAATTTTGATCATGGAAATGAACCTAATTAAAAAGGCTTAAATTGAACAATTGAATCCTTTTGACAATATTCCAAACCCCATTCCTTAGCATACCGAGAGCATCTCCAACCTCCGGCTACCATTTTTCAAGTATTTTGAATCGTTATGCTCGTAAAAATTGCTTTAATCCACACATCAAAAAATAGCACCAAAATTGAAGAGAATTTCTCTCTTTGATTCCAGTCATTGAACTTCACTCCTCAAACAGTGGGTCCCTCCATTACCAACAACTAAGCCTTTTTAATTTCTTATCCATTGAATGATTTTACAATTTTTTTTTTTTGGAAACCAAGTCAAGAGATTCTCATTCAAAACCCGAAGGTAAAAGATTACATCACAGACCACAGGAATGAACCAAAACTACTAACATCTAACATGAGTACGGCTACAAGCACTACCAGGCTGACCGACTCCAGACACACCTACCGAGGCAGACCAACACTACGTGCCGGCACATAGTCCTATCACGATGTAGTAGTAGAGATTCCCAACGGAAAACCCAGCTCAAACCAAAACATAAAACACAGATGCAATCTGAAAACACTCCACGCAGGGAGGTAATACAGCACCCAAGCGGAGCAAACAACCACCAAAACGGGGCAAAAAAAAAAAAAAAAAGAAGATCAAAACTAAAGACAAAACATAACCCCAGCCGTAAAAGATGTCGCCGGACGCCGTCGCGCCGGATCAAGCGACTTTTTCGCCGAAGGGTCTTAACCAGCCCATTATTTGCTTCAAATCTCCGCACGAAACAGATCCCGGAGGGAGCGGAAGGTCCAGAGGAGGGGGGTGGTGGCAGAGAGCGGAGGAGGAGGGTGAGTGGGTCGAATCTGAGAGAGAATCGAAGGAGGCGGAGAGGAATGGGGGATGGGGTGGTCGGATCTGAGTAGAGGGACAAAAGAAGGTAAAAGGAGGCCGGTTAAGGAGGAGGAACCAGGGGGAGGGGAGGAAAGAGGCACAACCCCAAACCCCCCAAGCAAACCCTAACTGTTGTAAACTTAGAGAGAAGGCAAAGCTTTTTTAAGATTTTACAATCATACTTAAAAAATTTATGAATAGTAAAAAGTGAAACGTCGAAGAGTGGGTTGTAGTCACGAATTTACAAACTACTACCTCATATTTTATCTAACAGAAAGTTTAGGTATCCAGAAAGGGTGTCCAGAATGTGTAAATCAATGGCCCAGATTTACTGCAAGTGAATCCGGGCAATTGATTTTCAAATTCTGGATATATTTTATGTGTATGTAGCAGTGTTATTTATCTAACAAGTGGGTTAACTTATCTCCGAAACATGACAGCCTCAATTCCTTTATCCAGTTCAAGAACGAAGATGTCCATTAGTGGGTTTGCTCCTAAACACAATTGGCCATAGTTCAATTTTTGGAGTCAGGTCATAAGAAAGAAATTTCTTGCGAATCCCCTTATTCCTACGTGGATGACATGCCTTTGATTCGACTAGGAATAGGACTAATCAAGATACACATAAGCTAGCCCCAACGTCATAAAAAACATTGTACTCCACTAAGGGGTTTGCTTCCACCTAATATCTCAGGCTTGATTCTCCTTGCAAGCAAAATCTTGGGGCCGCTAGGGATTATGCGTGGTTATTATCTCTAGAGCCCCAAATTTAATAGAGGTGCGCGCAAACTGGCCCGGACATCCGATTATTAAAATTAAAAACATTAATTAGATCCTCTAAGTATGTATAATCAAAGGGTTAAATTCCACGGAGACCCCTTCATCTATGCCTCTTTTTCACGGAGACCCCATAACGTTTAAAAGCGTCTAGACAGACCCCCTCATCTATAACCGTTAGTCATTGTGACCCCTTCTGTTACATTACCGTTAGTAGGTGGGAGATTTGCGAATTTTTTAGACGAAAATGCCCTTATACGGCCAAAATACAATCTTGCCGATCAAAAAAATTATAAAAAAAATGAAAAAGGAAAGTTTTGAAAAAAAATATTTTCATAAAAAAAAAATTCGAAAATAGAAATTTCTCAAAAAAAATTTATTTATTTCAAAACTTTTCTTTTATTATATGTTTTTGGAAAAAAGTTTTTCAAAACTATTTTTTTTTAAATCTGTTTTTTTTTTTTACGAAACTTTCTTTTTTCAAAATGCTTCTTAAAATAAATACTGTTTTTCATATTAAAAAAAATGGTTTTTAAAAAATTTAGTTTTCGAATTTTGTTTATAAAATATTTTTGAAAATTTTCTTTTTCAAAATGTTTTTTGAAATACCGTTCTTCAATTTCTGTAAAAAATTATTTTCAAAATATACTTTCAAATTTTTTTTTTTTAGGGGGTGAGTGTGGGTGATTTTCATAGATATGGAGGTGAGTGTGGTTGATTTTAAGGGGTATTATAGTCATTTCCATCATTACGTTAACGAAGTAAGGGATTTTTTGCATTTCGCAGAGATGAGGGGATTTGCCTGAAACTTTTAAACGTTAGGGGCTCTCTATGGAAAAGAGGCATAGATGAGGGGGTCTCCGTGGAATTTAACCGATCAAAGTAAAAAAAAATTAATTAATTTTGACACTACCTAAATTGATCTTGAAAATCACTTCCGAAAAGGAAGTATCATATCATAGACATGTATATTTATCACCGACCGGTCTAAAGTGCGCCGATAGTGCGCGCCGGAGAAAAAGAAAGCATATACTCCTGTATATGTATAGCGAAGAATAAGGTCATATCCAC
Source organism: Gaultheria prostrata (assembly GCA_036023075.1). NCBI lineage: Eukaryota > Viridiplantae > Streptophyta > Magnoliopsida > Ericales > Ericaceae > Gaultheria > Gaultheria prostrata. Next base: position 47,440 of record JAXBDA010001091.1, on the reverse strand, counting down.
TTTCATGCGCAGTATCACTTTTCGTATAATGTTGGTCTGGAATTAAGAAACCGCCTTCAAACAAGCCCCATTATGTACCTATGTCTGGTGATTGGTCCCTTTGCTCAAAAAAACCCAAAATTAGGAGTGGTCCCACTACGACCAAAAATTGTTACTGGTCCCTCAACTTCACAATTTATTCTTGTTGAATCCCCTTAATAAGACCTTCATATTGCAATTTCAACCGATGTTCTGTCGTTTTGTGTTTCGCGCTTCGATTGAGACACTAAATAAGATAATACGGAGTAGTAATTAATGTATTAATATGTATGTTGCACCTTTTTTAGCGGATAAGTCCATCCTTGTCTTTCATAATGTGTTGACGTGTTTGTGATACGTATACATTTTAGTGTAATAGTTTGTAACTTATTCTATGTCTATGGCATTGTTGCTTGTGTTTTTTTACATGCGAAGCAACATTAAGGTTTAGGATAATCCTGTCTGTGTTTTTTTCCACAGATCGGTTCCGAGCGGATCGGTTTGGTTCTCAATCCGATCCGCTCGTGACGGATTGTTGTTTTGTGCATCCGCAACCCGTCCATGAGTGATATACAGATGGGTTGGTTCGGTTGCGGATTGAGCGGATCAGGCGGATTTGACGAATCATAGAAGGATTTGGGCAGATCGAACCCGACCCGAACCGTACCGCATTCGCCAAAATAAAAATATTAGGATCCGCATCCAACCATAACATACCTCGGGTGAGTTTGCGGATGGTTCGATTTAGGCAATTTGGACAGATTAGGCGGATTGGGTGATCCGCTGGGCAGCCCTAAATTATTTACTATCTTTTACAAGTTTATAAAAGATAGTAATAGATAAAACTCAATAACAAATATTTTCAAGTTATTTAAGTGGTAGATCTATGGATATGCTATTTTAATATTTCTCCAAATTCATTTTTCGTCAGGATCCTTACACCCTGTTTGGATGCCGGATTTGGCACTCGGATTTGGCTTCTGCCCGGATATGTAATCCCTAGCCCACGCTAGTACACCGTTTGGATGCAAAATTGGTACCTGGATTTGATTCACTGTTTGGACTCCTTCTCTGGCTTCACCTTCGTTGGGTAACGACAGCCTGCCCCCTGTCGTTAGCAAATCAGAGGGGATTTGTGATTTTTTGGTACCATTATACCCCTGCAAATCAGGGTGTTTCGCTGGCAAATTTACAGATCGATTCACAGTTGTTTTCGTTTTGGAAGAGAAGAAAGAGCCTCATTACCCCATGCATCTCTCTCTCTTTCTCTGTAAGAGCCTCACCGGCGGTTGTCGTTCTTCTCCGACGCCGGAATCGTAGACTGCTCGGATCTGAAGAGGTTGTGGGGGTTGTCGAACTCGTTGTCGGTTGTTTCTTTGCGTCAAGTTTTCGAAGCTTTTTGGAGTTGAGGTTTGATTTGTGGAGGTTGTAGAACTGGTGAGTTGGGGTTGATTGGAAGTTGGAGACTGAATTGGGCTTGATACACACACACACACACACACATACAGAGAGAGAGAGAGAGAGAGAGAGAGAGAGAGAGAGAGAGAGAGAGAGAGAGAGAGAGAGAGAGAGAGAGAGAGATGAGCAGAGGAGGGATGGTGGTGATGGGTTTAGAATGGAACACTTCTTTTTACATATGTATTGGTGCAGATTTTTTTTTTTGTGCTTCTAATTAATTTATTATATTTTTGGATATAAATAAATTTTAACTTGTAATAAAGTTTTAATATTTTTATGTATTTATTATGTATTTATTGTAATTATTATGTATTTATTGTAATTATAGTGAAATTAATCTATATTGTTTATTAAAATAACAAACTGGGGGCAATTAAGTCATATGTCCTCCTTATCCTACCAAATCCACCCTCCAAATCACCCTTCTCAAAATATCATTCAAACACCTCATATACAACTCCACTCTTCTTAGGAGTTGAGCCCACCCTCATTACAAAACCACCAAAAATTATTTTCGGCATCCAAATGGGGCATTATTGTGCAAGTATAAAACTCCCCGACTGGTCTCTATTGGAATTATCCTGAACAAACTAATTAGTCAATTTTACTGGACTTGTTGAAAATATTATTCCTATGTACAACAAACCAAGTTAGTCATAGTAGTTTGTTTTTTTTTTTAAAAAAAAAAAAGCAAATGACAACGAACCCCACAAAGATGAATGATTTGAACTCATAACGGGATCCCAAATAAGTCCAACGCTACATTCGCATCACGTATATTTTGCATTTTGATCACATCAAAAATTTGCATTCTTCAATGTGTATGGCTTTGGAGAGTGGAGTCTATGAAAGAAAAAAAAGTAAGCAATTGAACTATCGCATTCATGCAACCAAATTTTAATAGATTATGCAACCAAATTTTAATAGATTACTTGTGCAGAAAATGCAAAGAAGATCACGTTCATGTTCATAAGTACTTTGGATTTCTAACTATAAAGAAAAGAAAATACAAGCAATGGTTTCACTTTTTGTTTGATTAAGCTAAGGAAATAAAGGAGCAAACATTCTTGCAGTTGAAATTCTTTTCTATGTTTGTAATTGATTAGCAATGCTAGTGAGAGTAATGAGCAACGGTCCCTCAATTTATTACAAAACATTTCCAGGGTCGTAAGGGAGAGTTCACTCTTGTGCCAACTCTGATGTCAAAGCTAAAACTTGGCATTAAAAATGGCAAAATCATTTCCACCTTTGTGCCAAACTCAATTCTAGATTTTAGCAATGCCATTCTTGGTGCCAAATTTCGCATTCAATTGGGCAATTTTAAAAGTTGCAAAATCATTCAAGCCATATCCATGGAAAAATGAGATGAGTTTAATTGGGTGGTCGGAAAAATGAGATGAGTTTAATTGGGTGGTCGGAAATTGAGATTGTGCCAAACTGATGAAGGGACATTACTATTTTCTGACTTTTTGATATTGTAAAAAACTAAAAAAATGACTTTTGTATAGAAATTGAGAGAAAAAATGGAATGAGCGGGGGGGAATATCGTGGTTTTTGTTCATTTCTCTCTCTCTCTCTCTCTCTCTCTCTCTCTCTCTCTCTCTCTCTCTCATTTTGGTAACTGTTATTTTATGGGAACACAAGATTTTTAAAGACAAACGAATATTTATTGTAATTCTTTCCCACTTTTAGTAATACTAAGAAGTGGAGCATAAAAGAGGGCTAAACACTAGAGAAAGGGATGAGAGGAAGAAAGAGACAAGTGGAGAAGAAGACTAGGCACAGACAGTTCCGGATAACGCACCACAGTAACCTTTGAACCCTGACCATTCCAAACCAGATGCCACCACCCTTGCAGGTATGCAGCCACCAGCATCTCAGAGCTCCACCACCAAATCCACATATGAAGAGGACCTAATTGCACGCCATCAAAACAAAACACCACACCATTCCATCAACCATCCACAAACATTGCCTCGTGATTCATGGATGCACTCATTTCCCTTGCCCCACAGAGTCTAACGTTTAGAACTACTTCTCCGACTAACTCACCAGAATCTGGAAACCATTGATTCTATTAAAGGCATTGAACTTGGAGAGTTCTTCAAGCTTCTTAATTTTCAGGACCTATGTGATCATTTGAGAGTTATTCATGGTAGACCCTGGTTCATCGGGCCACACTTTATCTCGATTCGCAAACAGGAACAAGGTTTCCAACCATCATCCGCCTCTATTTCCACTTCTGCTATTTGGGTGCACCTTATTGAACTCCCATTAGAATTCTTGACAAAAATCATGCTACAAATAATCAAAGCTAAGCTTGAAAGCCTACTAAAATTGAAATGAACATTGAGAACGATGAGAAACAGGAGTTTTGCTTGCCTTTGTATCCAACTGAACCTTAATAAACCGCTTATCATAGGAAAAAAAAATATCGTTTGAAGGGATTCAAGCCATTTGTTTCAAATGCAGAGTCATTGGATACAAGCTTGACACATGCGGTTATGGAGATCCACCTTTCTTGTAGTATAAGACAAACTTTCCAACTGAGGACATATTGCAAACGACACGTAGCACGTCGTTACCACCCTCCTCCAAATAAATCGGCCACTCTATCAGACTAGCAAAACCATTGCACTGAAAAGGATATACATGGACTTTGGATGCTTATGCATAGAAAGAAAATCCAAAAAGATATTTACTGACAATATTAAAATCGTCATCAATAATGGTTCATGTACCTCGTTTTGGTTTGACTAATGACGTGAGAATGGTATTCTCCGGAGTCTCATCTCCAGCCTTCTCCTCCATTCCGACTACACTCTATCCGTTCAAGATTGTTGGTCTAACAACTTTCGCCTCCTTTCTTTTAATTTCCCTGAATCTATTTTTCGCATCATCACCAATAATATCTGTCCACACCTCAACCCAAACCCTGATAGCATTGTTTGGTAACCTTCTACATCGGTTAATTTCTTAAACCATACTTCTCCACTAAGGCCTTCACACCCTCTGCACCCCCTTTCAACTGGAAATGGATATGGCATATCCCCAAGACGCCACAAATCCAGTAATTCATTTAGCTCGCAATCCAACAACAAATCAACCCCCTTGTGCGCCTTAATGTCATCCAATCTAAGTCATGCTCATATTGCTACAACCATGGCGAAACAACCCTCCACTCCCTACAGGACTCTGAATAGATTGTAAAGCTCTAGACCTCCTTTGGAGGGGAGGTCAGTGCAAAATTCACAACTTCGAAGGCTATTGTAATCACCTAAACAATGAAGGGGGTCACCGTAATACTCTCACACGCTGCTGACAGCGCACAGCACAGCAGCCCCATTTAACTGACATTTTCGATTTGCGAGCCAAATGAACAAACCAAAACACCTCTCTCTCTCTCTCTCTTCATTTTTCTTCGCCCCGCACCAAAACCTCTCTGTTCTTTTACCTTCGGACACCTCTCTCTCATTCTCTCTCTCTCTCTCTCTCTCTCTCCCCTTCCTTTGTCGTCTCGCCCAGACATGTCTAGGGTTTCTTCTCTCCCCTTTCTCTTCTCTAACGTCGCCAGATTAGTACAGAGATAAATACACGCTTCGTCCTTTTACTATGTTCTACGTAGATTTAGTAAACGCCTGTTTTAATTTCCTACTTCGACGACGCTTCTAGTGGAATTCCGGCTGTTATTTAGCTGAAATCGCGCATGTATGTACAATTTGGCTTGTGAAATGCGACTGGTGAGAAATCAGTGTAATTGGGCGCAAAGGTTGTTTATTGGGAGGTTGGAATTGAAGTAGATCAATAAGCAGTAGTATTATTTTCCAGCCTCTTTTGTCAATTTATTGGATAACTTTTCGTTGAGCAATTAGGCTTTACCGTCAAAATCAGGGAAAAAGAAGCAAAAAGCAAAAACCCCAGGGGGGGAATCTTTGAGGTTTTCAGGTTCAATCTGGGCCGTACGTTTCATCTTCTGATATCACGAGGTCGAACAATAATAATAATAAACCGTAGTAGTTTTACTTTTGGGAGTGGTGGAAAATGGCGATGGTGGTGGCGCGGCAGCAGCATAGTGGGAGTAGCAGTGGTGGGAGCATCAGCAAGCATCTAGACGCCGGGAAATATGTCCGGTACACCGCCGAGCAGGTGGAAGCGCTTGAGCGGGTTTACGCAGAGTGTCCTAAGCCGAGCTCGTTGCGCCGCCAGCAGTTGATCCGAGAGTGCCCTATTTTGTCTAATATCGAAGCCAAGCAGATCAAAGTTTGGTTCCAGAATCGCAGGTAAACGAAAAACTTTGGATACGCTTCATTTGGGTTTAGTACTTGCTTTTGTTCTACTTAATTTAGTGGCATTGTCAAATGTGGTAGTTTCCCTGGGAATTCCCTCCTGTTTAGGGTATGTAGTTAAGGTTCATAGGTCGGATTTCCTAGTAATTCAAGAAATGGGTCTGGGCTCCGTTTTGTGGGTGGGTATTTCAAATGGTGGGTTTTGAATTTTGGTGATGAATGTAACAAAAATGTAAGAGGTTGAATTACAGGTGCTTTGTGAAACTAGAAAGGAGGATGGATTAGAGGTAAAAGAGATGCATTTTTTTTTTTTTTTTGGTCATTCGTCATTCATAGGGGAGGGTGGAATGGGGTTCGATCTCGTGATGCAGTGTGGGGCATCCAAGAGCTCTACTGCATGACTAGCCACCACTTGCAACTTGCAGATGCATTTTGTTAGGATAATTGTTCAAGTACAATTTTCTATAAGAAGGATTCCAAATCACTCCTAAATTGTCATTTCAAATCCATCAGAATGAATCTCCTGAACTATGGCGAAACACCTATCCAAACTATCAAAAGCTGAATTTGAGTTTTTCGAACAAACAATAATGCCAAAATCCTTCCATTTGAAATCCGACCTATTCAAACGGAGCCCTGATTTGTTATTTTGTGGGATTAATCACTTTTGTTTTTGTTTTGGATTTAAAGTTTCTTGTGGGAACGACTGCTCATTCTGTTTTTGTTCATGTAGGTGTCGAGAGAAGCAACGAAAAGAGGCTTCTCGTCTGCAGACTGTGAACAGGAAGCTTACGGCTATGAATAAGCTGTTGATGGAGGAGAATGATAGGTTGCAGAAACAAGTGTCACAGTTGGTATGCGAGAATGGTTATATGCGGCAACAACTGCAGAATGTATGTCTATTTTCGTGTTTCCCTATTGTTGCTTATGCTAAATAATTTTGGATCCACAATTTCTCTCTTATGTCCTAACTGGATGCTAAGGGTTTTGGAAAGCATGTGATTTCAAAATGTCCAAGGGGTGCTTGTTGTATTAGTAGAATTATGATATAAAGGTCCCATTTTTTGGAAACACACTACCTTATTTTCAGAACAGAAACCCACTACCTCTGAACAACTAAGGATTGCGGCCAGTAGTCCGGACTGTATATTACGATAATTTTATGATCTTTTTCTTTTCATGCTTCTAGGCTCCTCAGATGCCTATTATATCTGCTTTCTGTCCCAAATAAGATGTCTTTGTTATTTGTCCAACCTTTTGAATCTGTGCAATGCTGCCGAGATGTTGAGTGAATAAAAAGCATGGGCAGTTTGCCCATGTTAATGAGGGGAGACTAATATCCAACTGTTATGGAACAGAATTCAAATTCCAGTTTAGCATTTTCGTGATTTGGCATAGTTTCTTATCTTCAATGGATGTTCTGCAGGCATCAGCGGCAACGACTGACGCAAGTTGTGAGTCTGTGGTAACCACTCCTCAGCATTCTCTGAGAGACGCTAATAACCCCGCTGGGTAATCTTGAATATAAATCTCTCTCTCTCTCTCTCTCTCCTATAGATAGTATAAAGTGTGTCACTGTTTCTGATTTAAATTTTTTTGCAGACTCCTCTCAATTGCAGAGGAGACATTGGCAGAGTTCCTTTCAAAGGCTACGGGAACTGCTGTCGATTGGGTCCAGATGCCTGGGATGAAGGTTTGAGTTTTCTCGCATTGATTTTTCCTTCTCTGTGAAATTTTCACTGGTCATTTATATGTCGATTTCTTGCTCTGTGAAGCTAACCTTTTTCTGAACCCAATTTTGAATCTATAATCAGCCTGGTCCGGATTCGGTTGGGATCTTTGCCATTTCACATAGTTGCAGTGGAGTGGCAGCTCGAGCCTGTGGTCTAGTAAGTTTAGAACCTACAAAGGTAAGCGTTGCTGTATTCCTTTCAGTTGTATCAGCTGGTAATTTACATTTTGCAACATAGATGAATTTATGTGAGATGCTAATGGAAGCATGCTTCCCAAATATTTTTTTTTGGGACAATTTTTGACAGATCGCTGAGATCCTTAAAGATCGTCTGTCTTGGTTCCGAGACTGTCGGAGCCTCGAGGTTTTTACTATGTTCCCTGCTGGAAATGGAGGAACAATTGAACTCATATACACACAGGTGAATGACAATGACTGGAGCTTCTCCGAGAGTCGTTTATGCAGCTTTCTACTTTTTCAGCCTGTTTGCTGAACTTCAATTTGCTTTCAGATATATGCTCCTACTACACTGGCTCCTGCACGGGATTTCTGGACGATAAGATACACTACAAGTTTGGACAATGGCAGTCTTGTGGTATGCCTTTGAATTTTATATGTCCGATGCATTGATGTGGTGTAATGCATGTTGCTGGCTATAAATGCAGTTGAAAGATTTGATTTAATGGATTGGTTCGATCCTTCGGGGCCGTGGGGTCATTTATTTTATTGCAACTTCAGCATGAAGAGCATGAACGCTATCTTTTATTGGACCCACCAATCTTTCTCAGGCCAAATCCCGGAGAACGGAAAAAAAAAAAAAAAAAAACTCCGTTCTACCACATAGAAGCTGTTAATTTATCGCGAGAATAATGTAGTCAACTTGTTTCTTTTACAATCCTGTTGGGAGTAGGCATTTTTTTTTTAATAATGTTTTTGTTCTAGCCATCTTCGTACTATAAGGTCTGTTCTTGTACTTTTGCCTTATTAGTAATGTATTTCTTACTCTTCCACAAAAAAAAAAAAAAAAATTGTCAACTTGTTTCGAATTAGTATTTGAATTTTACGTTATTGATAATTTGATAGATGGCTAAGGAGATGATTACTGAAGAGATGAATTACATGAATGTACATTACTGTATGTTTGTATTTTGTTCATAGATGGAGGGAAGTTGCTGTTTATTTGATCATTGTTACTATTTGTCATCAATCTATCAAGGTTTGTGAGAGATCCCTGTCGGGTTCTGGTGCTGGTCCAAATGCAGCTGCTGCTTCTCAGTTTGTGAGAGGTGAAATGCTTCCAAGTGGCTATTTGATTCGGCCATGTGAAGGTGGAGGGTCTATTATCCACATAGTTGATCATCTGAACCTTGAGGTTTGTTCTTTGTGATTTGGTTGTTCATTCTTGGTTACTTAGCGGCGATGTACTTATTCTAGTCTATTAGGCTTGGAGCGTGCCAGAGGTGCTGAGGCCACTTTATGAATCATCAAAAGTTGTTGCGCAGAAAATGACTATTGCGGTAAGTACAAATTTTTCAGATGCTTTGCTATAACTAGGGCTTCTAAGTTAAATCTGGTTTGCCCATGTCTTTTAATCATATCCTAATCCGTTCACTGCGAAGTCCCTCCTTAACAAACACAAATTTCACGATGCGAAATATCTACCATCTTTATTGTCTCTTTCATTCTTCGTTGTTAGGACATTGCACACAACATTTTTTTATTCTAATTCTTTGTTGAATGGAGAAAGTAAATTTGTAGTTTCTAGGGTGATAATTATTACCTCCAAATTATTCTCGTGGTCGTGAATCTTTTTTGATGTACTAATTCCTTTGGAGAATGAGTTCTGCTCATATGGATAAGTTCCCCTTTCGTGAGAATAGTGGATGAGTTAGCTCTTAGGCCACCCTGTTAACTTAAATCTTCACTATTGGCCAAAACAAACTTGGATTCAATGCGCATTTGGTGAAGTTCCATCATGTGCAAGGGGCCAAGGATCTATTTTCTCATGCGTGTCTGGCGAAGTTCCATCAAAATACTGATTCAGTGCATAGTTCAGTTGTAAAAAGAGTAGAGAACTTGAATTTGTTTTTTTTTTTTTTTTTTGTGTACGTGAGTTTATGTGGAACTAATAGGGATTTTCTTTGAAGGCATTGCGCTATATCAGGCAAATAGCTCAGGAGACAAGTGGGGAGGTGGTGTATGGCTTGGGAAGACAGCCAGCTGTTCTGCGTACTTTCAGCCAAAGATTGAGCAGGTAGCTTTATGTTTACAGATTCCTCCTTCATCATGGATGTGATGTACACTGTACAGTTCATTGCTTTTCAATCCGTATGTGGATTGTAGTTTTTCTTTTTCCTTTTTTGATCGGCAACAAAATTATTATGCCGATAAAAAAAAACCTACAATCCACATACGAATTGAAAACCAAAAAAATATTTCGTATGTGGATTGTAGTTATAGACATGATTCTGCACATTTATCATATGTAATTTAAATTTTATTTTTTTTCTTTTCTTTTCCTCCCCATCCCTTTTTTTCAGAGGCTTTAATGATGCTGTCAATGGATTCAATGACGATGGCTGGTCAATAATGAGCGGTGATGGTGCTGAAGATGTCATAGTTTCTGTTAATTCAACCAAAAGTTTGTGTGCTACTTCGCATTCTAATTCCCTTTCAATGCTTGGAGGTATTCTCTGTGCAAAGGCATCCATGCTACTCCAAGTGAGTTCTGAAACTATCATATGCCTACTTTTGAATCTAACACGTGTCTGCTTTTACTAATTCCCTAATTACTGGCCTTCATTTTAGCATTATGTCAATATTAGATTCTAGTCCCCTGGTTATAAGAAAGTCTATTGCTTCCATTGTTCCCTTGATTGGTAATTTAGTCCCTTGCAAATTGAGGCATTTTGATTCTAACCAGTAGATCACTTGTGGGTCTCATCGTATAGTAATTCGGTGGAGTCCAAATTTGGGAACTGTCATAGGTTATTTCCTTAGTATTGGGAATTGACGTGCATTTTGAATTTTTCTTGGGAATTTATTGGATAGAGGTGAATTGGCAGACATTGCTGCGTTTGTTCTCCTTAGTTCACAATTTTGCTAAGACTTCTTGTTATGGTTGCTCGAGTCTCTCTGTTATGTTCAAGTAGGTTCTCTTTTATTGTGTCCCAAGTTATTTAACTGGGATTATATACTACTGTTGAAAAGTTATAATCTTCCCCATAATAGTATAGGAATCTCGAATACATGCAGCATGTACATGCATAAATATTAAAAAACATGTTTTCCTTTTTTTCTGCCAGAACGTTCCACCAGCTGTGCTGGTTCGATTTCTGAGGGAGCATCGCTCTGAATGGGCAGACTTCAATGTTGATGCTTATTCTGCTGCCTCACTGAAAGCTAGCTCATTTGCATACCCAGGGATGAGGCCAACGAGGTTTACTGGAAGCCAAATTATCATGCCGCTTGGTCACACAATTGAACATGAGGAGGTATGTTCGCAATTATAGTGGTCTTCTCATATTCTTCTACTCAGCATGGTTTATCTTGTCAGAGTGAAGAATGTGAAGCAATTTACTCACTCTCTTCTGGATTTAGGCATCTGTCAATATGACATTTTTTGGTTATTTGTGTATATTTGTTTTATGTTTTCCGAATATTTGTTATTGAGGGACTTTTTCCTTACGCCCCAGATGCTTGAAGTAATACGACTTGAAGGCCATTCTCTTGCTCAAGAAGATGCTTTTGTGTCGAGGGACATTCATCTTCTCCAGGTTCGTTCTTCAGTTTCTTTCTTGATGACACACGACAAAATGAATTTGATGCTTCAAGGTTCAAGGTTCAAGGTTCAAGGTTCAAGGGAAAGACTGAATATTTGGCACTTCAAGTATATTTGTACTACTGAGTTACCCGTGGTCTAACTTCACATCCCAAAAGAGAATAAGCTTTGAGCAACACAAACCAAAGCAAGTAAATTTGGTAGAAAACAAAGAATTTCATACCCTTTCTAGCAACAGTAATTGAGATCCGACTTGCATCAGTCGTCATTCTTAATCATGTCTTTTACAATGCTCAAATGTTGTAGCAATCTTGAGAAAAAAGATGGCAAGTTAACCTGCCTTCTCCGCTGAAGTTAAAAGTAAAGTCATATTTAAGACAAGGAATTCGCAGGCTTAAGGCAATAAATGCCAATCAATCTGAGACAATACGCAACAGAGAAATGATATGGCTGGTTTATGTCCAAAGATCTTGGAGGTTCATTTTTGTATTGGGATGATAGAAACCATTCTAACCATTTTAAGAGGATCATTCTGAAAAGCTCAGTTGTTAAATTGGATGGATTGAAAATATTCAGCATTGAATTGCTTTGGTTGCAGATATGTAGCGGTATTGATGAGAATGCTGTGGGAACCTGCTCTGAACTTGTTTTTGCTCCAATTGATGAAATGTTTCCCGATGATGCCCCACTGCTGCCTTCTGGTTTCCGGGTCATCCCCTTGGATCCAAAATCAGTTGAGTTAAATGTATTCCAGTTGGACCTCCATATCTTATGTTAGTAAATATCTTTATTAGCATGCTCCATCTAACAACAGACTGTATGTTTAAAAGAGCAATGTGAGTAACTGATTTCTCAGATTGGTTTGATCTTGTGTTCGAACTTGAAACAGCTGAAAGTCAGTTTAAACCATTAAGGTTTCACTTACTGGTTCAGTAAAGGTTTTTCTGATGCGCCCAAAGTGAATTGTTTAATAGAAGATAAATATCTGCTTAACTGAAACCCAGGTTCTACTTAATCACATGGACTCATCTGACTTCTATTACTTTCAAGGATTCGATGCTCTCTCAAGAACTAAATAAATATTGTATGCTATATCAAGTCTGGTTCTGGTTGCAAGTCCTTGAAATGTTGGTCTATTAATGGCGTTCCCCCAAAATTGCAAATAATGAGATAGCAGGTGAAGGGCCTGAATTGTGTTTGAATACTGAGGTCAAACATTGAAATTCTAACTGCAGCTTTTGACGATTTAAAAAAAATGTAATTGCGGCTGTCAACCATTACAGACTTTTGTTAAAATAGTATTGTTCCTACTGGGGTATTTAACGTTTTTACTTTTCCACTTTCAGAGTGATACGCAGGATGCTTTGACTGCCCATCGGACTCTGGACCTGACATCCAGTCTTGAAGTTGGCCCAGCAACAAATTGTGGTTCGGGTGATGCATCGTCAAATTGTAACACCAGATCTGTGTTAACTATTGCTTTTCAGTTCCCATTTGAGACTAGTCTACAGGATAATATCGCTGCCATGGCTCGCCAATACGTCCGAAGCGTGATTTCCTCTGTGCAGAGAGTTGCAATGGCCATTTCTCCATCTGGATTGAGCCCTACTGTGGGGCCAAAAGTATCTCCTGGCTCTCCTGAAGCCCTAACACTGGCGCATTGGATCTGCCAGAGCTATAGGTAAGATGTGCTTTTCGGTTTTTTGTTTGTCATGTTCAACTTGTTGCAGAGTTGTTAACGTGGGTTCAGTCAAGTCTTGTGAACCTTTGCTGAAAATAACTCCATTCAGAATGAGAGAAATCAACATGTTATCTCGAAGTACCACCATTTGTGATTTTGATGGACTGCCTAAGTTGCTGTCCACTTTGTTTCTGAAACAGGTTTTAATTTTTCCCATATGTGAGTTGTTTTCATTTAGTTCTTTTGCTCCTCAGTTACCATTTAGGCACAGAATTGATGAGGTCTGATTCTGAGGGTGCTGACTCAGTGTTGAAAAGTCTCTGGCACCATCCAGATGCGATATTGTGCTGCTCCTTGAAGGTAGTGGATCAAGCCTAACTTGTTACATATCTGATTCAAATATTAGTTCTCTGAAACTGTAGATATTATTTTGTTTGTACTTCTCCATTTGTAGTTACCTTTTTTCTCAGCAAGCAAAGCTAGATCAATCTCCTAGACTTAAGAAGGGTAGACTCTGGATTTATACAACATACTGATTACACATATTTCTTTCCAGTTATCTTGAAATTGGCAGGAGGAATATGATGTTATGAATAGAGTGAACATATGAATAAGATTAGGAGCATGATAAATTCAATAGGTAATTCAGGCTGTAAATTTGAGTACGGTGGTTCCAATTAGAGGATATGTCTGGTGTCTGCTTTGGATGTTTTAGTTTTATTGTCTATTTCCGGTGCTTACGTGTTTGATTGGGGTGGTCTTCGGTATATCAAGTTTTCTTTTCGAGGCAATCACGAGTCTTATTCGGTTTGTTGCAGCCGCATCCGGTCTTTGTATTTGCAAACCAGGCAGGGCTTGACATGTTGGAAACCACTCTGGTTGCTTTACAAGATATCTCGTTGGATAAGATATTCGATGAATCCGGACAGAAGGTGTTATTTTCCGAGTTTTCCAAGATAATGCAGCAGGTACTGCCTATATGAAGATTTCCTTGCTTTACTTTTACGGGCCTGTCCTTCTTGTCAAAAAAAAAAAAAAACTCATTACGTTTGAGATGTAAGATTGTAGAGGTCTGGAAGTTAAAAAAGTTTTGTATCCTCATGCTTGTCTCATTAATAAATAGGAGCGAGAGGGGGATGGGAGTTTTGGGGTGTTCAGTTTACCTTGTACATATATTTATCAGCCACCCTCTAAAACTCCTCTTTTTTTTTTTTTTTTATATTTATGATCACTAGATTATTGGATATCTCAATGTTTTCTATATAATATTTGCAGGGTTTTGCTTGCATGCCAGCCGGAATCTGCATGTCGACAATGGGCCGCCATGTTTCGTATGATCAAGCCATCGCTTGGAAAGTCCTTGCTGCTGAAGAGAGTACTGTGCATTGCCTCGCGTTCTCTTTCGTTAACTGGTCATTTGTGTGAATCTTATTATTTATTCGTCCGGCTCCCTCCTCTTTCCTCCATTGTGGGGGGGAGAGGAGAATAGAAAAGTTGCAAATGGAGAATGGGGAAGAGAAAAAGATTAAGTTTTGTACTACTAGTATTTAATCCCAGCCTGAGGTTTGCATTACATTAGTTTAATGAATTCAATCCCCCATGCTTTGGTTTGTCAATGTAAATTTTGTTCCCGACGGTGAGTTTTTATCTTTTTCTGAGATGTTCTGGACGGCTAACAAGAATACAGGGGTAGTGAACCAAAAATCAGCTAAGCAAACTAACATGAGGATAGGGTCCTATCGATTTAATGTAAGCAGCATCAAAGTTGTTAGCAATAGTAGTTAAATTGGAATTAACGGTCCAGATTATCTTACATGTAAGGTAAGTAATTTATACTCTACGTATATAGGATAATATTTGAAATCTGGACCTTTAAAATATTTTGGGATGTTTTTGGATGTTTTAGATCAGGCACAAAGGGGACCCGTTTCATAATTAAAAGGTTTCCTTAGAGAACACTAGTAGTGTATAGTGAAAAAACAAAACCCTTTTTACGGCCGCCTCTCTCTCTCACAAAACCGCCTCTTCTGGTGGCTAGGTTACATGTTTTTGTTTTATTTGAAATGGCAATTGAGCTATACTTGATTCAATGCGTTAAACAATGGTTGCCTATCGTTCATTTGGTTGATCTTAATAGTTTAACGCACTGAATCAAGTATAGCTCAATTGCCATTTCAAACAAAACAAAAACATGTAACCTAGCCACCAGAAGAGGCTACAAGCAGAACATTCAGAATGAAATAAGGCCTTACAACTCGAGTCATTCAACACAGTATTAACAAAACATAGACACTTCAATAGTATCAGAACAGCATCCTCCATCAATCCAACGGGGTAGGTCCATCACCATGCACAAATACTCCAGAGGTTTTCTTCTCATTCATCCACTTGACCAAGTACTCCTGCAGATACTTACTAGTTGTTTTCAATGGTCGGCATGATGGCACATGATATTTTGGTCGTTCCAGCTACTACTTTTGCTTCGGAGGCTGCGTTTAGTGTGTGGGAAGGGTAATAGATGAAACCCGGGCTTCGTTACTTCCGGATATCGTAGAGGCTTTGATGACCTCCAATGACCGGATTAGATCTCGTAAGAATAGAAGTGGAGATGGGGAGACACCGGAAAACTTTTGATGAAAGCTGGCTGTCATACAACAAAGGTTCGTCTTCTTTTTTTATTTTATCGTTTCAATTGACTATGATGTTAGGTATTAATTGAGTAGTCTCTCCTGTAAGGCATGTGAATTATAATATTGATGAAATTGTTGTGGTTTTGTTTAATATGCTAGGATGGATTATACCAGCTTCTTTTCGCTGCTGCTGCTGCGCATGATTCCGATGCCGCTGTTTAGTCTCAATTTGTTTGTAAGAAGAAGTTTGGAGTGTACTTTGAGGAGTTCTCTATAATTTTGTGGATTGTACTTTGAGGAGTTTTATATTTTTAAGATTTGTGCTACCAGCTGCTGGGTTTTTCATCTTTAGTTTTTACTATATTTTACTTAATGTTTTACTATGGGTTAATTTTCTCTAGCAGTAGTGATCTCAATATCTATTTGATGAAAGGTCATGTTTTTTACTGTGTACAGTTGGATTCTAGTAGAAAATTTCTCTGTTTTGCCACTTTTGTCCATTCTTTTTTTTATTTAGGGAAATTGCAGTTACTGTTCTCTTGCTCAGGTTCATGGGTGCTTTAAAAAAAATAATACCGGATCGGATTTGAATTTTCGGATTGGGTATCCGAGAATTCGGATCCGGATTAATGTTATCGGATTTGTTGATATCGGGCCCAGATTCAGATCTGAGCTTATCAAATCCGGATCCAATCCGGTCCATTGACAGGCCTAGCTAGGGTCTAGGCACTTCACACTTCACATAAAAGATTTATTCATTCATTGTTGCCACGTGATGCCCTAGCCCATTTTCCATCACACCGTGGGGGACCTACGCAATTGGTTTTGGTCCCACACCAAATATATGGTGAAAAGGGGGCGTGATGGTGTCCCAAAGACATAGTGAGAGGCTTTGGATTAGGGATGACAATTCCGGCCGATCCAATCTGATCCGATCCGTCCCCGCCCCCTTCGGTTTGGGTTTTTTGGGATTTTTCCGGGGATACGATCGGATTTGGAGGTAAAATAAATTAAAAAATCAGGGATCGGGTTGGAGGCGGTTCCTCATACCTCCAACCCGTTTCCCCGCCCCGTTCCCCGCTCCGTTTTTATTATATATATATATATCTAATATATGATTTACATTTAGACCCCTATATTAATTATTAACTAGTAAGGTTTACCCACTATATTTACTAGTTTATAATTTATACACAATAATACATTTTAAGGCTTGAATGTAATTTTCATTTTGTTTTAAAATGGGAAAAAAAATTAAAAAATGCAAGTTTTTTTCATTCTTAGGTGACTTTCGGATCGGGGCCGGGGATGGAGGACAGAAGTGATTACCCGTTCGGGGATCGGGGCGGGGACGGAGGGAGATATGGAGTTCGAGTATCGGAGGCAGGGATGGTCAAATCTGTCCCCGATCCGCCCCGTTGCCATCCCTACTCTGGATTCACATAGATAGGGATCCCCTCACACAGAATTCCCTTGACAATTTTCCAAAACGAAAATTTTAATCCTCTTTTTTTTTGGCAAAAAAGGAAGATGATGACGCAATTTCTGGCGCGGCTCGATGAGGCACCTGCAAAACAGAACAAAACTAGGAACACCGGTGTGGTGTTAGCCAACCAGCCTCCGATGCCTAAGTCAGTCCTTTTATGCGGTAGAATTGTGTATCGTTCAAGTAAGGATTACTAGAACTGCGTACCTTGATTTAGTTACTTAGGGTCATTTATATAGGCTAACGGAGTGATTGAGTCCTCGTAGGACTTGGACTCTCACCAATGCTTATCTTGTTAACGCCTTTAGCTTATTGGAAGCCTCACATTCCCGAACGGAATAAGACTTCCAATATCCTTAGGAGTCTCACGGGACACGGATAAGCCACCGAGCTTTGCGGGCTTTATCTCGATCTTGTGAGAGAAGAGTTTGAGTCCTTTCAGGACTTCTTGACCCCTTGGGGTTGTTTCCCCTATCAGGGATGTGGGGGCGAGCTGTTCTTCCCCTCCTTTTAGTTCAGGTCTGGCAGTCCAAGCTGCCCTTCCATTGCCGAGTTGTGCTTGCTAGTCTGGACTGTGTCCCTTTACTCCCCAGTCCTTGGGATGCTCATTGAGCCTTTCTCTGTTTCCCCCTTTTTCCCGAGCTCTTTTGACCGAGCTGGGCCTAATGGGGATGAGCTGACCTTGTGGTCGGTTTAGCCCTATCAGAAGACTTTATTGATCTACTAATATGAAAGATTATTGATCTACTAATATGAAAGATTTTTTTAATTTTTTTTGAACCAAGAAACATAAGATATTCATTAAAAACAAACGATTACAAAGGCGATGACAGACAAAATATGATAGGTGGCCCCGATTACAAAGACAAAACAATCTAACAAGATAAAAAATACACAGATCCCAAATACATGCAAATAAACATAACCCAACAAGCAACACAAACCAACAGACCAAATACAAATGACCAAACAAACATCCCACAAAGACGACAAGAAGCGGAAACATGCCCTCAACTCCAACAAAACAAACACAACCTACAAAGAAGATGAAAACACACAATAATCAATGTAAGACGCGGCGTTGAGGGCACCAGAAGGTGTGAGGGTCGCCATAGCTATCTTCAATCGCTCTCTCCCTTTTCCGCTTAATCCTAATGAGAGTGTTCAATGCCTTGTTGTGAGAGCCACCAACTTTAGCCCTACCGACCTTCTTCCTTTTCCGATTATTGGGCTGCATCACTGAAATGGGGCCACAGACATCCGGTTGAGACCGCCATAAAGCCATAACCCTCTTAGATCGCAAGTTTCGAATGCCTGCTGCAATGTCCTGAAAATCCTCCCCAACCCAACCGGACGAGACCTCCTCAGAACCAAAGTGATGAGAATTAGGCATTGAAACAACGGATACTTAACTGGTCAGCGAAGTAGAATCATCCTCTGTTTGAAGGGGGTTCTGAGCGGCTGTCCCACTAACCATCGGCTCATCAACTACTTTTACAACCGGGGAATGCTCCTGTCTAGTGACAGGAGTATCAGGAGGATTAAGGTCCGTAAGGGTTTGCTCCTGCACTCTAACCACAACAACGATTCTTCAATATGAAAGATTTTAATCCTAGAGAGAGAGAGAGAACATAAATGCATAGGGTTTTGGGGGAAGGTGGCGCCTCCTTCACATTCGACTATCCCAGTTGTCTTCTCGTCACCAGTCCCCGTAAACCCTTGCCATCGATATCGTCATGCCGTCATCCTTCTCATCATTTTCAAAGGGTCTCTTTGAATCTCTCATGTTGCAGACTTATAAGGAGTGCTCTCCACCTGGGTTCTTTAACTCACTTGGTTCTGGTCAGTTTTTTGCAAGCAAGCCTCCTCATTAATAATGGGACTACTGACTCAGCTCGTCGACTTTATGCATGAGATCCAACAACTGACTGCTTGATCAATTTTTTAGGGGTGCTCACGGTCCGAATTGGCATGAATCCAATCCTAATCCGCGAGTCACGGTTCTTTGAAAATAGAATCCGTGTCCAATCCAAAAGTCTTACGGCCCGGTTCCAACCTGATCCGCGAGTCACAGATCGGTTTCGGATTTGTCCTCGGATTTTCAACTTATTCTAAAAAAAATCATCAACTCATTTAAAAATACAAACTTATCATTAAAACAAACACTTCATTAGTACAGTTAGTAGATGAAAATAGGACCTTGGGGGGGGGGGGGGTGTTGTGCATGGGATGCACAACACCGTGCTGCGCAGCTATGGTGAGGCTGTGCCGGCCTTGTTCCGACGATCGGATAAGTTCACCACGTAGAGCTCGTCGAATACTATAAGTGTACCAAAAATCAAGTCGATCGGATATCTGTAAGTGCGTCATCGGAACATAAATAACTTGGAAAGAAATGGAACACAAATGGACACAAACACTGGATCAAAACTATTTTTTCAAGTTATTTGTGTTCCGATGAGGCACTTAAAGATATTCGATCGAGTTGATTTTTGGCACACTTGTGATACTCGACGAGCTCTACGCGGTGAACGTGTCTGATCGTCGGAAAAATACCGGCGCGACCGCGCCATGCGATTGCACAGCATGGTGCTGTGCATCCCCCTGCACAACACCCCTACAGAGTCCATGAAAATATAAAGTATCAAGAAGAACATAGAAATAACAGGTCACTGGAAATAAATAATGAAAGTTTATTAAACATTCCAACAAATTAATTGAACAAATCTAAACTTGAACATTATAGAATTAAAATAGATAGCCAAAAAACAATACCCAAGATTTATTTTGGATTCCAAACATAGTAGGCTATATAACCTTCCATATCAAAATATCAAATTGTCTATATTATAAAAGTGATAAAATTATTTATCTATACATACATATATTTATTTTTAAAAAAAAGTTATATATAATAAAAATCTCACAGTCCGGATCGGTTAATCCACGGTTTCAAAATCAAAATCCGTGTCCGGACCGCGAGACACCGTTTTTTATTTTGCAACTTTTCATGTGTTTGTTTACCAAGAGAGTTTTGGTTTGTAAGCTGTCCCGCAAATGGGTATGTAAGGCTGGCACGAATATTTACTGTTCATAGCTTCCTCAAATTACAAATGTTACCAACAAATGAAATCTGAGCATCAGAACATATGATAGTAACAATTAGTCCAATAGACTCGTCAATTCACAACCCTAATAATACTTGAGCCCAATAGACTCGTCAATTCACAACCCTAATAATACTTGAGCAATATCTTTTGCCTGATTCACCAAAAATATATATGCATGGCATAGATACAGCAACGGAGTTTCAATTCGGGAGGCATCCCAAAAGACGCAAACAAGGTCAAGACACAAGCATCGCAAATGAAATGGAATTCCTAAGTGATGTATCATTTCATCGAGATGCTAGTGACCAGAAATTCAAGAGAAAAGACGGGAGTGCAGTGAACCAGCTAAGGAAAGCCATTGCTGTAGAAGTCTCAAACTGTAAGCAGTGATTCTGATTACATATGCCAAGATCATTACCGATAAGGACAGTGATGCCCGCAGATGCACAGGCTGCGGCGAATGTAAGAGTGGATGTAATCTGCAGCAAATAGAGACAATAAGCTATGGTGTAGAAAACACATGCCAGTGTAGATAATTCCACAAGATCATTGAGACATTGACAAACAACAATAGCTACATATTCACCCTGGGAAGTTTAGAAATTTTTTTTTTTTGACAGAAGGGAAGTTTAGATTTAAAAGGAACAAACTTTTCAAAACTGTGGAATTATCATTTGGGGGCATCTCAAGAGTGGCAAACTAGTCCAATGTCTAAATCTTAAGCATCGAAGACCAAATCTGCTGAAAATTTTGCAAATAATTAATACACCTTTTGTTACCAAGGTAAAAGTCGAAAGTGTGCAAGTAAATACACCAAACATGTTTCAAGTAGGGAACTCTATTACACCAAAAGGAAAAAAAAAACTGTTCATCAGTTATCACAGACAGATGCTTCTCTGCCTTTTTTCTTTTTCTTTTTCCTTTTTTAGTAATGAACAGTGTCCCGATGAATTGGGCTAATCCCTCCAACCGCTCCCACAGCCCTTTCCACGCATTTGCGTGAGGTGATGCGGCCCCATGGACAAATCGCTGCCAAGGGTAATCAACCCTGTGACCTTGGGGCAAGGTTCTAAAACTCGCTAGGCGCTCCCAGGGCGGCCGGGCACATTCTAGCTTCTAGGGCCGAGTACTCGGCGCCTAGTTGGGCAATTAGTCAGGCTAGTGGGTGAGGGGCCTTCTAGTGCCTAGGCGGAGAGTACTCAGCCTTCCAGACCTTCTTTTAGAACACTGCCTTGGGGTGATAAGCCCCACCAAGACAAGTCAATTAACCACTACGACTACCGTGCGCCCCCCCCCCCCCGCGCGCGCTTCTCTACCTTGGTCAGAAAATAAAGGAAAACCGCATGCATCTCAGTAACCCCAAAACTAGCCAAAAAGATGAGTTGGAGTTCTATATTCTCGCAGTTAATCAGGAGTTCTACAGTAATTTCAATTATGACTTGGACCCAAAGTGGGACAGAACTAGAGCCAGCTTTTATGACAAGGTTCTGGAACCAGCTTCACCATTGGTGAAGACCACATAGCTTTTATAAAAATAAACAAACAATATATAACTCAATTACTTGTAGAAACATAAACAAACAATTAACAACTACGTAGCTTGCGCCTTGCAGAAATAATGAATGACTAATTGACCACTGCAACCACAACCAAGATGATAAACCAAAACAAACATATTTCACAAATTCCAATTAGTCATTATCTTGCCCATCAAGATTAAGAGCAGCATGACTCAATAGCTTAGGTGCCACAGTGTGGTAACTCAGTTATCGCTTCCACAAAATATTCTCTAACACCTATATCTGCCAACCATACAAATAAAACAAACAGAACAGAAGGCAATCTTTTTACTGGAATTTCAAGATTCAATGGGATAAGAAAACATGCATATCTTTGTGATCACACAGTTTGTTACAAGTAATAGCTGGAAGTTATCTTACCCCATCACCAATGGCAAAGAAACTAACAACACGATAATTCTGCAGGCAACGACCCACTAGAAGAGCATATATGTCCACTATGGAAAGTGCAAGGCTCCATAGGCTCTGCAAGCCAGCAGCAGCAACAAGGTAGCTGGCAAAGAAAATATGAAAAAACCTTAAAGTACCACGGTTAAAACACATTTCTTAACCTTAATAAAGCGTTAATGACTCTGAGACAGAACATGTGCAAACGAAATAGAATATCAGAGGCTGTAAACACAGCATGCACAAAAGGTAACAACTATACTGTGTTTGAGTTAAAAAGATTGATAAGGTTTTGGTTGCTGCTCTTCAGATAGTCTTGCACAGTTGCACCAATGGTTTATAAAATATATAAGCAGCCCTTGGATATTATACAACCTCAAAGAGGAAGCTATATTTCTGTCACCCTGACAACTGTTGTTTTTTCAAAATGCAATTACCAATCGATCACTAATCAGAGATGATATAAGATTGCTCCAAATTGACAAAACGAATCTGTCTGGCATCCATAAAAACAGCTCCACCGTTCTCATTCTCAAAATACACACACTGATAGTAAAAGAAAATCCGAAGTACCACTAGGATTTTAGGCAAATCTTAATACGGTTGGACACTGTCCACTGTCACCCAAATCACTTTCAATCCTGCACCAAAATTCCTGGAAGGATTTTCATATCTTCTTTCGTCCAGTTTTCCATTTCTACATACTCGGTCCAAATCGACCTAAGTTTTCACGAAATCTTGATGAACCATTAGGTTTTAAGTTTCAACCCAACAAACCCAATTCCAACAAATGTTCTTACAAATAACATCTAGTATCAAAACTCAGCACCTGATGCGTCTATTGCAAGATTAGGGCAGAATTGAGATAAAAAGGGGAAAAAAGAGTAAATCTCCATTTATTCATACTGGGTCCAAATTTACATGAGTTCTCCTATAATTTTCATGTACCAGTAAGTTTCGAACCCACAAACCCCAATTCAAAGAAATGGACTTTGAAATCACATATAATATTAAAATTCAGCAGGCGATGCGTTTACAGTAAAATTAGGGCAGAATTGATATACAAGAAGGGAAAAAAAAAACTCCAGGGGAAAGTAGAAAGAGATGGACGCAGTGGAATACCAGAAGGCAGACACAGAAGGGAAGTCGTTGGTGGTGGCCATAATACAGAGCGCGATGACTGCGAATACGAACTGACACAAACGCAGTACCAGGCCACCGATTGTGCCAGGCATGCCTTGGATGTCCTCCATCCTCACTCTCCGGACCACATTCGCGCCCTCCGTCGCAGGCGGCGGCGCCTCCACTGGGTGCACCGACGGATGGCTCACGTTCATTTCTTCACCACCACTACCACCTCACCCAATAAAATGAATCTATACAAATCCACACATCATCGTATGCGTGTGTGTATGTATGACTGGATTGATTTGCGTGTTTGTATCGTGATTTGTATTGGGGAATTCGAAAATCGATGATCGAGTGGAAATAGGAGCGGAATAGAAGCCCTTATTTGGGTGGCTGCTTACTTGCTCAGATCTACGCGGTGTTGGAGGAGATAGATACTACTTTAGGCGTGTTTAATTAGTTGGACAAGAATGTACCCAAAAAAGGTCAAAAAAGAAAAAGAAAAAAGAAGACAAGCAATGGGGATAGCTTAATCAGGTATTGAGCTAGGGATGACAACGGGTAGAGTATAGATCGGGTGATTCTATTTCATACATGGTATTTGATTGAAGGATTTTCACCATCCCGCCCCTATCCCCATTGGAAATATTAGATAAAGAATTAAACCCACCTCCCCGATGAGGATTGGAATTTCCCTGAATATACCCGTATCCAAAGAAGTCAAGAATGAAATACGTTAATATTCTTTGAATATTAAGCAGTCTAGGATATGTAGTAATTGATAAGATTTGCTAATTAAAGAGGTAATTGTTTACATATGTAATTATACTCAAGATTTATACGTATGTATAACCGGGTACGGGGAGGGTATGGGGAAGGTACGGATATTCAGTGATGGGGATTACAAAATCATACCGGTACATACCCGATAAATTTAACTTTCCAAAATTGCCCCTCAAATTCGTACTTAATTGAAGCTCTTTAAAGCATTCTAATAGATGACAGTATTTTCAGAATTTTTTTGGACTAGTTCTAGAAAGTTATTTTTGGCTCCATATGGGTTGTACTCCCATTACCACCAATAGTTGAATCTAGCTGAAGAGGGTAAAACCTCATTATATAAGAAAATAAGTGAGCATGAGCAAATCACGTGCTCGACATGGACACCACGTGAGGATGGACTAATTCAAAGGGACGTAAGGGTGCCCTAA
Organism: Gaultheria prostrata; assembly: GCA_036023075.1. Lineage (NCBI taxonomy): Eukaryota > Viridiplantae > Streptophyta > Magnoliopsida > Ericales > Ericaceae > Gaultheria > Gaultheria prostrata. The sequence goes on along the minus strand of JAXBDA010001091.1, from coordinate 22,952 downwards.
TCCATGCCCGAATAAGACAGGCCACATACAAGGCCAGAGTTATACTATATTATAAGCCAACCGTTACGCTATATGAAGGAGTATCAGCTCAGTCGTGCTACATAAAGTTGTCCCAGGTGGTAACTAAGCTGATAGTAAGGCCTCAAATATGGCTAGAATCATATTATGGAATAACAACAGTACCAAGAAGGGTGTGTAAAATCAAGTACCGAGCTTGGTATAGCTTGGCATCTGTATGAAGAATTGCCATGGCCTTGCCAAACAAAATGGCATAAAGGCCAAACCACCTTAAGAGAATAAGGCAGTGGACCATTCTAAAAGGACCTGGAATAGTCTCTTTCGTGATAAGAGGTGAATCTCGTGATTTAAGGGATTAACATGAGCATTCCATATCAAATTAGGAATGCAGCATAAGGGCAGAATCCTAGTAAGGATCTGATTGCATAGCCATATAAGGATGAGACCTATATGGAAAGAGTCCTATTACGAGACGAGATCTTTTATAGATAAAATTGTTATACCTAATGGGATGAATCCCATTAGGAAAGGGTTTCCTAACATAATAAGGAAACTATGACAACAATGGCCTTTGATCAGCATGAAATCCACACCTATAATTAGACTCATGAAGAAAGGTACGTTGTAACTCATTGTTATATGCATTGTCCTTGGCTTATTTAGTAAATCTATTACTAACTTAAGCATCGGAGGGCCTTTGACGACAAGAGGCGAAGGTGCTCTAACCTGTTTCTCCATTTTACAGAGTAGGGTTCCGGTAAAGAAGCACATGTCTTATCTCTTTACAAAGAAGAAACCTTATATGCGAATTTATTCCCCGTACACTAGTTGCAGGAAATTCGAGCGGGTATTTTGGGTAAAGAGATAGAAATGTATTAATAAAAAACCATCGGCTCAAAATGGGAAACAAAACAACCAAAACAAAACCATCGGCCTACAAAACCGCCAGCCAAAAAAACCACCTACAAAACTAACAAAAAAAATTTAAAAAAAATTAAAAAGTGTAGAAAATAAAACCGTTGGTGCCCTCGCCACCGCTCGGAGGCCTAGATTGGCCTCCCCTTGGTCCAAAAATCAAGATTCTGGGCGCCTACACTGACCGGAGAACAGATCCAGCCATGCACGGGGAGTTATCGGCAAATCCAGGAGAGGAAGTGATAAAAGAGAGTAGAGGAGAGGGGCTGGAGGAAGGGGGAGGGGTCATGCGGCGGAAGATCATCCAAAACGTGGATTTACCGCCAACATAACTTTTTTCATAAATTATGTTCTTTCCTCTTCCATAATACATTGCTTTTGTTTTACTGGTTTGTTTCTTTTAAAGTTTTGAAATTGCGTCCTGATCAATGACCATTCTAAACCCGATTCAACTTACGATAATGATGAAATTAATAGGCACAACAAAATCAACGGTCCCGATCATCTTGATTGTGTCGCGGTCACGTGGCCGCTGTACATTCAACTACAACACAATATTTAGTTTGTTACTCCATCTGTCCATTTTTAAGTGATCCATACGGGAATACGTGCAATTTCAAACCCTTAAAAAATATGTTATTCTACATAATTTTTAAATTTTTTTATACCAAATTAAAGTGCTCATTGAGTACTTTATTTCGGTGCAAAATAAAAAATGTTCTACGGAAGTGTCTTTTTTAACATCTACAAAATACACGTTTCCCAAGCGGATCACTTAAATAGGGACGGAGGGAGTATAAACTACATTCAGTGTATAGATTGTAAAAGTTATTATCAAGTTAATTTTTACGATGGTCGATCTGAACTGTTAGAGTTTCATGTTTCACTGATATCATCAATGTCGTCAAAATTAGATATCATCGGATATCGGTGACCGCGTGATCGGATCACATTTAATGCATCCCGAGGCATTGAAGTCCTATAGTGGGCAACATGGGCTCCAACTAAATTTTTTTGGGTGATCCGAACCGCTATCTTTTACATATAACGGAATCCATCAATCGTACGGAAAATTAAGTGGATCACATATCCGTAGCTATTTAATCATAAGAAAACTATCATTCAAAAAAACAAGTAGGGTCTAGATCGACAAGCTTTCTAAACCCGACCGAACCAAAATTTTACGGGAATGATTTAATCAATAAGAGCAACAAAATGAACGACCTCGATTGTTAAAATAGTTTGCTTTATTGAAATCCGCATCATATTTATACTGAAGATTAATACGAAATAGATAACATATGATTAGAAAATACATTTTTGTCACAGTAACTCTCAACCATCGTTAACTTGGGTTAGGGAAAAAAAAAATTTGTTGCGTCGTGCCTTGTGCTGACCCACTTCTGTGTCGTGTTGTGCCATGCCCACTTTTGTGCCGTGCCCGTTTAAAACTGTGATCGTGCCGTGGCGTGCTACATTTAAACGTGCTGTGTCCGTGCCAGCCCGACCCGTTTGACACCTTTACTGGGGTACCTCGCTTTCGAAAGCAACAAGCCCGTGTGACCCGTGCAACTTACCAGGCAATAGTCAAACGGTTCGAGGGAACATTAAGTTTAAAACATTTTCTATTTCTATTTTTTTGTTATCAAATACTTTTTTTTTAAAACATTTATGTTTAAATTTTTTTTATTATCGGATACTTTTTTTTTTAAACAGGATACTTAAATTTTTCATTATGTTTTAATGGGCCACTTAAATAATCATCCTTCAACCACCTTCAAATTAGAATTTCACCATGTGCTCTTTTTGGAGTTATATTTCCATCCTGAAATCAAATAAACTCACTTTTGCCCGGAGCGGATCTGTTGACACTTATTTTGCACACTCTTTTTGACATTCCATCTCAACCATTCAACTGGATGGTCGAGATTTGAACATTATTGTACTCTCCCCCACCTCCCAACCCACATGTGCTCTTTCTCTCTCTCTCCCTGTTTCTCTCTCATGAGTGTGATGTGGCACTCATCTCTCTCTCCTTTTTCTTAATTTAAACCTTAAAATGTTTATAACTTTTTTTGTATGTATTTACTTTTCATGAAACTCATATATTGAAAATCTACATGAAGAGATCTACGGAATGAGATCCATATTGTATGGTAAAATTATGTAAAAGTAAAACTCTAATTTTTCAATGTGACAAAACAATTAAAATTCACAATGATAAATTAAGATTTTATTTTTACATAATTTCACATACAATATGGATTTCATTTCGTAGATCTTAATGACCAGAATTTAAAAATATAAATTTTATAAAATTTTAATGTGTAAAGCAAAAGTTATAAATATGTTTAGATTTGTAAAATAAAAAGAGGAGAGAGAGAGACGGGGGGAGTGCGGCACCGGATCCCTGTCCTACTCCTAAGAGGCTGACACCTGTCCACCATGAAAAAAATGAAAAAAATGCATCACACCCAATTCTTCTCTCTCTCCCTCTGTCCCACAGTCTCACCTGTGGTTCCACCAACACGGTAGGGGTGGCGGGGGTTTCGGGTAACTCGTCTCAGAAATGGCAAGAAACCAGCAGCTTGAATGCAGGTGGAGTTGAATTAAGGGGCAGCGGAGGCACCGCCGTGCCGGAGAAATGTGGGCTGGTGGTGGGGATGGAGGACTGGGAGAGCATGCAGATGTTGTCTGACTCCGTATAGTGGCGTCGTCTGGCCAAGAGCAATCTGTCTAACTCTGGATTATGGGAGATGAGGAGGACCCATCAATGGGTCCAACAACTAGCATCAATCCAACTTCCCACAACAAGTGAAAAGGCACAACTCCGGTGGTGGTGGTGGCCTTGACCTCGTTCCGCATCTTATGAGAAAGGGGGATTGGGTGTGGCTGAGATACATGTGATACGGATACGTGTTAACCTCTTAGGAGTAGGACAGGAGGAGTAGGACAGAAGACCCAGAGCCGGGGAGTGCCCGAGAGAGAGAGAGAGAGAGAGAGAGAGAGAGAGAGAGAGAGAGAGAGAGAGAGAGAGAGAGAGAGAGAGACTACATGTGAAATTGTTGAGAGAGGGAGTACATTTGCTTGTTTTAATCTCAACCATCCATTTGAATGGTTGAGATGGCTGTCAAAAATAGTGTGCAAAATAAGTGTCCTTGGATCTTCCCCCTAAATATATATTAGGAGATTAAGGACTAAAACGAATATTGCATATAGGAGCTGCGAATAGTGGACTGATTTCAATATTTGGGATGAAAACATAAAGAAAAATCTTTGCCTATAGGGTAAAGATTTTTTGAATGAAAAACATAAATTTTTTTGAATGAAAACATAAAAAAAAAAAAAAACTTTTATACCCAATTTTTTTATGTTTTCCACAGTCCCTAACAAATAGTAACTGTCATTTTCGGCAGTCCCTATAGGTAGTTATGTATATATATAAAGAAATGGTAATAATGGTAAATCACAAAAAAAAGAGGATGAAAACATAACTCCGTAAAGTAAAAAGAATGAAAATCTATATAGTGTCCAAAAAATGGATGAATATTTAATTAATATATATTATTTTCCAATATGCTTCCCACCGCCAGGTCACCTTTCTAGTTAGTATCAAGGGATCAGAATGATGAGAACCTTCACTTGCATTGACTTTATACCCGAGAAGGTAACTGACTTGATTCCATTTTAACTACTCAACAACATACTCTATCTCAATGTTAAAATCTTAGTTTTAACTTTTTCATGTGGCAGGGTCTGCTGTTTACTGGTAATATCAATGAGCATATCACCAGTTGGGACTTAAGAACACTAAGGGTGGAAAACACTTGTTCGCTTCTTGTAAGGTTTCCCCCAATGATTTAATCAATAAGCACAACAAAATGAGCGACCTCAATAAAAATGGTTTGCTTTATTGAAATCCGCTTCATATTTATACCGAAGATTATTACGAAATGGATAACATATGATTAGAAAAAATATTTTTGTCACAATAAATCTTAACCATGGTTAACTTGGGTTGGAATTTTTTTTTTTTTGTTGCGCTATGCCTTGTGACTTGCCCCGTGCCGTGCCGATCCATTTCCGTGTTGTGCCCGTCCAGGACCAGGCCCACTTCCATGCCGTGCTCGTTTAAAACCGTGCTCGTGTCGTGCCGTGCCACATTTAAACGTGTCGTGTCCATGCCAACCTAGCCCGTTTGATACCTCTACTGGGGTACCTCGCTCTCGAAAGCTACAATGGGCACCTCGCCCTTGTGACCCGTGCAACTAATTAACCAGGCAATAGTCAAACGGTTCGAGGGAGTAGTAAGTTTTAAAACATTTTCTATTTCTGTTTTTTTATTATTGGATACTTTATTTCTGTTTTTTTTTTAAATGGGATATTTTATTTCGGTTTAACTTTTTTATTTCTATTGTATTTGCAGCGAATAAATCGTGTGAGGTTCAGTGGTACTGGCATGTTTTTGGGTGCTTCGGTTGACAATGATTTTGTTGTAGTTCCTACGGATGGGCTTGCAGAGGTATGCCGGGGGCTCGAACCCCACCCTAATGCATGGGAGTGTAAGGAAGACACCAATTCCACTCCACTTGCATTTTGTGAAAATGCAATCCGAAAAATTTAATGTTGGAATATTCCCAACGGCTATATTTCCAACGGCTATATTCTAACGGTCATATTAACTATAATATTAGAGAGTTTGTCATTTAACTTACATCTACACCTACATTTTCTTTCCTACTATTTCATTTTCAAATATGAATCTTGAGTCTCTAGACAATATGATTCTCGATGACTCTGATTCTGATGATGACTTGGAGTTTATTGCAATAGCTGCTATGGAAGCAGATCGATTGGAAGCCGAGAGTTCAATGCGATCTAGGCAACGCCGCACTATTATTCGACGCGGCCATTTGACAGGACAACAAAGTCTCTTTCTCGACTATTTCGCTGATCAACCAGTATTTCCTCCTAATGTGTTCCGGAGGAGATTTCGAATGAAACATTCTCTTTTCCTTCGTATTCACTCAGAGGTGGAAGCTCATGATCCGTATTTTGTCCAGAAGAGGAATAATGCTGAAGTGCTTGGTTTGTCTTCCCTTCAAAAGACGACTGCCGCACTTAGAATACTCGCTTATGGAATAGCGTATGATTTTATTGATGAATACTTAAGGATTGCAGAAAGTACTGCAATGCAAAGCCTACGGAGGTTTGTCAAAGCAGTGGTTGAGATTTTTTCAGACGAGTACTTGAGGTCACCAAATAGCAATGACATTGCTAGATTGTTAGCAATCGATGAAAGTCGTGGCTTCCCTGGAATGTTGGGGAGCATTGATTGCATGCACTGGACATGGAAGAACCTGCCTGACGGCATGAAAAGGTATGTACACTGGTCACGTTCATGAACCAACCCTTATTTTAGAGGCAATAGCTTCACAGGATCAATTGCGTGAATTTGGGTGGCAAGATTACATTGTGACATTGAATTAGTTACATGAAATTTATCAAGATAGCATATCGTATGTATATTGTGGAGTTGTCTGAATACTTTATTTGATTTGATGTTTTAATGTTGTCAACAAGAAAGTAATACAATTAATTCTACACAATCTGGTCGAAGATTATTTCGGTAATATAAGCATGGTAACGTGTCTACAATATCACATATTAACAATTGAATTGACATGGTTCAGTAATTCGTTCGACATGATATTTAGTGATGGTTATTTATTTTGTTGTTGTTTATTTGTCACAAAAGGGTTATGCGACATTACAAAAGATCAAACAATAAGTCGGAAGCTTTTGGGCATATTTTCTTTTCTTTTTTTATATATCAAAATTCAACTTGCACACGAATCGTGTGTGCCCGACCTCTAGTGGTTTGAAAGCTACTAGAGTGGTTTCTTACTAGAGCTTCTTTTGTCTCTATGGTTGATTTACAACGGTTGCTGTCATAGAGATGTGATTAAGGAGTTCTGCTGGGGTGGGGAGTCTGTCTACTCATGCTTCGATGGAGATATCTTGTTGTGGGATATTCTGTAAATGAATGATAATTTGGTTTTATCGTCTGCCTAAATATGTCTTAATTTACTTATCAAAAAAAAAAATGTCTTAATTTATTATTATTATTTTTAATATATAGTCTTTTCCAATATGCTTCCCACCTCCAGGTCACCTTCTAGTTATCAAAGGATCAAAACGATGAGAACCTCCACTTGCATTGACTTTATACCCAAGAAGGTAAATGACTTGATTATGTTTTAACTACTCAACAATATACTTTATCAATGTTAAAATCTTAAATATAACTTTTTCATGTGGCAGGGTCTGCTGACTGCTGTTTACTGGTGATACCGATGGGTATATCACCAGTTGGGACTTAAGAATATCGAGGGTGGAAAACACTTGTTCGCTTCTTGTATGGTTCCCCACAATGATTTAATCAACAAGCGCAATAAAATGAACAGCCTCGATTGTTAAAATAGTTTACTTTATTAAAATTCGCTTCATAATTATACCGAAGATTATTACAAAATGTTGGTATTTTGGCTCCCACCACAGGGAAGTATTTTCCCTTAGGAGTCTCTGAGTCCTCCTTTACTGCCATGGTTGGCAGCCGGCGGCTGAACTTGGAGTCCCCCTTTTGCGGCTGGGTTTGGCAGTCATTGATGGCTGCCAAAGACCTCTGTTTGTCTCCCTTGGCTGCTGCCAAACTTCCTCTTTCTGTGCCTATTTAAGCAGCCCTTCTGGGCTGTGTATTTGTGTGGCGAATATGTGGGAAATCAGAGAGATTTCGTGAGAGAGCTGAGACAGAGAAGAGAGAGATACACGAGAGTATTGTGAGGCTGTAATTGTGAGTGTGAGTGTGATTGTAATCCTCCTCAAATTATAGTGAATTCCGCTGCCCCTCCGTGAACGTACCCGATTTTGGGGAACCACGTAAATATTCTGTGTTGTGGTTTGTGTGTTTGTTTCCAAGGTTACCAATTAGCACTACACAAAATACATAACATATGAGTTTGCTTTATTGAAATTTGCTTCATAATTATACCGAAGATTATTACAAAATACATAACATATGATTAGAAAATATATTTTTGTCACGATAAATCTAAACCATGGTTACTTGGGTTAGGAAGAAAAGGGTTTTTGTTGCGATGTACCTTGTGTCGTGTCATGTCGGCCCACTTCTGTGCCGTGCCCTCTAAAATTTTGCTCATGCCATACCATGCCACATTTAAAGATGTTGTATCGTGTCTGTGTCAGTTTGACCTGGTTGACACCGATTGACACCTCTATGGACACATAATAAGCAAATTTGGAACAAACATCACCTAACTGCAGTTCACTTTATTAACGTGGGTGCCATATTTATTTTTTTGGGTACATCGGAAAGCAAAGAACAAAATATAACATACAACCAAGATCGAAGAACAACAACGAAAACGATCAACCCAAAGCCATCCATGACCGGGTTCCAGCGAAGAGAGATCTGCATCCAACTCCACCGTGGGCGGGGTCTTACCTGTTGCCGTCGCCGCACGTCGTTCCGTTGCTACCAAGCACCGTCTGTCACCGCCATCACCGGAAGCAAATGGAAGACGGGCCTCGATAATGGTGATGTGTATCGCAAAAATGGAAGGGGAGAATGGATTTCAACCCATAAACACACGAAATGGAGAGAGGAGATGAGAGAGGATAAAGAGGTTAAGGATGACTGAGAGGTAGGGAGGAAGGAATGGAGGGAGAAGGGGAAAGAAGGGGAAGGGGCGGTGGAGGGGAAAAGAGAAAAGGGAAAAAGCAAACCCTAAAGTCTCCACTCTCTCTCTAGAACTCCCTGCTACATCTCAGCGTATTCACTCATTATGGTCTCATATTTAGATTGTACTAATTTAGATGGTATGCAAACAACAATTACAACAATGCCACTTTCATCATTTACAATTTGTACGGACTAAAACCCACCCGAATTTGCGTCTTTTGTTTTCTTCATCCTGCTATCTGTAAAATTAAAATGGTCACTCCCACTCGGACTTGAGGTTTCCGTAGTGATTGAAGTCACTCTTTCCATTGTGATCTCAATTGGGGGCCCTTTGAAATCTTCATTTAGAATTAAAATCGTTCATTTTTCAGAAATTTTGAGCACATTATCGATACAAGAAATTATGATTATCGGAGATTGGTAGAAACTCAATTGAGACAAATTTATCTTACAGTGTATTCTCCAAATGATATTGGCCATCCATATAAATGGTATTTGAATATATGGCTACCAATGTCTAATTAATTTAATTTTTTATTCTAATTAACAATCAGCTAATCAATAATAAGAGGCTGTTTGGCCTAATCAATCTTAGGCTAACTTTTCACTCTTTACCAAACGACAGTTCGATATTTTGCACTTATTTTTTTTTACTATTCAAGACAAGTCATTTTCTCTGAACTAAATTGTATTTTAGTAGAAGTGTGTTGTCTTTTGCGATTAGGGTAAAGACAAAAGATTTAGTGGAAACTCATACTTAATTGGCTTTTTTTTTTTAAAAAACTTTTTTTAGTATTCAGCCAAAACTTTGTTACCTTTTAAATTTTTCTCGTCGATGAAAATCCGAAAAATTAAAAATCTTGCCCGTAAGATGGAAAAGTTCACTAAAGACGAAATGAGAAAAAAGGGCACTTTCAATTGATCTTTTGCCTTAACTTTATCTTTGGTGAAATTTTTACATCTTCTCAATAAGATTTTTTGCTTTTCAGATTCATCTTCACGAGGGAAATTAAGAAAAGGCTTATCCATATGGTGTTAAAAAATTATTCATGGAATAAAAAAAATCATACATTGAAGCACGGTCCGGATTTCAAACAAACTCTTCCACAGAAGAGGGCTTGTTTAAAATTCGGACCTTCAAAAATCCATTTGTACGGCCGGGATGTGGAACTCAACACCCCAAATTTTCTCCACAATCTTCTCCTAAAAGCCTAAAACTGACCAAAAGATCTGGGAGGTGCTGCGCAGTGTGCTGTGCAACGGCTTTCGGTGCCGTGCCGGCGTTGTTCCAACGATCTGAGACGTCCACCGCATAGAGCTCGTCGAGTACTACAATCCTACCAAAAATCAACTCGATCGGATATCATTAAGTGTCTCATCGGAACATATATAATTTGAGAAAAAATGGAACACACATAACTTGAAACACTGGATGAAAACTATCAAACCCATATTTTTCAAGTTATTTGTGTTCCGATGAGACACTTAACGATATCCGATCGAGTTGATTTTTGAAAGGGTTGTACTACTCGACGAGCTCTACGCGGTGGACGTCTCGGATCATCGGAACAACGCCCGCGCGGCGCCGAAAACTACCGCACAACACGCTGTGCAGCACCACCCAGGTTAAATGTGAAAGCTCATTTGTAACTGTACTTGTCATGACAAATTTTTTGGTCCCACGTTCTGCCAAATTTTTTTTTGCTTATTTGCTAATACACCATTGAAAAATTGCTAAAGAAGCCCGTAGGGAGATGATTACTATGCTTAAAGGATCCCAATATCAGTGAAAATGCTTACAAATCTATTAATGTATATCGATCTTCGTGAATTTTCTTGATATTATTATTTCTTTTTTGGTTTAGCATGTGTAATACTGTAATATACAAGCCTTTTAGATAATTTGCTAAAAAAATTAAAATACTGGAAAGGGACGAGTATTTAATTTTAATAGGAATTCTTTTATGTTAAGTATAATTCTTTTTTAAATGTGGGGTTGTATTCACAAAATGAGGTAAAGATGATTACTTCATCAAGTGAGAAGTTGAAGGTGGTGAGGTCAAGTGACCCAACTTGATCAAATGTCCCTCCGCCCATGTATTTTAGGGGAAGCGCTTATCGCTATCCAACGGAGTCCGACACTGGGTACTATTGGGTGGGTATGTACCGACCTCCCACAACGATGCTGTAAAATGTTTAATTTGTTCAAGATAATTTTCTATGGAGTTATGTAAAAAGTTAGTTCTATCGAAAATCGGTAATGCTCAATCCATTAATTTAGATTTTTTGTTCACAATTCTGAATTCCGAATTTCGAACAAAAAAAATTGAATGAATCGATTATAGATATCAGATTAAACAGATTTCCACCTCAGACGTTGGAAAACGATTTTGAAAAAGCTATGAGATCATCTATGTTAGAGCCGAAATGAGTGCCACACAAGGAGTTGGTACACCATGGGAACCGACCCATCAGTGTCTATAGCCTTTTTCGAGTATTTCGAGATCTGGTACAGTACCAGAAAAAAAGCAAGAAAATCGCCAAAATCACCCATAAAATACATTTTATGGGTGATTTTCTTGGTTCCTTTTATGTGCCGGACGAATTTCACCTGTCAGATGCATTTTATGAATGATCTTCTTGGTTCCTTTTCTGGCACCATCCACTTTGTCATTTCATCACGTGTCAAAAATACTCCTAAATACTTCAAAAGTGCACGTAAAGTACATAACTATATATTAACGTATTTCGGAAAGTGTGAAAACCACTTTGAGAAGTTGCAAATTTTGGATTTTTTTGTAACCTTAACCATCACCCACTGGATAATCTTTGGCAAGACACCCTTCTACTAAATTTCATAATTAGATAAATGCAGAAAATGTGATATCCAGAAAATTTGCAATATCAACAAACCCTTGCAAGTATTTACTCCTTTTTTCATTTTGACCCTTGAAGACCTAAAAAAATTAAAATTTATTGGAATACTACAACCAACTATACAAATATTCAAATTTGCAATTCACCTAAGAAAAAAACCTATACAAATATTCATGTGGAATATGAAACACTAGTGTGTGTGTGTAATGATCCGTCTCAGCTGACCTGCTAACTCTTATCCTAACCACGTGGCCTCAAAAAGTTAATCACAAGTTATACAGTAGCTGGTCGTGGTTCGTTATTCACAGTGTGTGTGTGTGTGGCTATTTTTAAAACCCAACCTACGACATGCTAATTTTGAGAAACATGTCCACATTCCATTTCTGATACCAACCATTCTAACATCCAAGTTCCCTTTTATTTCCATCCATTAATTATTAAACCCCAACCCTGAAAAAACAAAAATAAATAAAAACTAAAAAAAAGCTCCAACTCTAGTAGTACTACTGCTCACTAGCTTCTAATTTCGGTAGTAGCGACGTAGGAGGCTCTGTCTCAGCTTCCTGAATAGCTCTTTCCCTCATCTGAACGACCACCTTGTGAGAGCTTGAGTGCAAAGATGGAACAAATGCGGGACTCCCTGCTGGGCGGTATTCTGGAAAGAGACGGCCTTGCCTGTATCGGACCCCACATGCATTGCAAAGTGTCTTTGGACCCATTGGTCCGTTCCTCCATTGTGGGGTCCTTTTTGACTCGCAGTGTGAGCATTTTCTAGTTTCAGTGGCGTCTGCTTGCTGTGGTAGTTTGAACTGCAACTTCAGTTTTCTTTTGACGGGGTTTTCCTTGGTATTCATGAGATTAGATTCAGAAACTCCATTTGAACGGGACAATTCTTCAAAACGGTGTGGGTTGGTAGTTGAATGACCCGTTGGTCCGTTCCTCCATTGTGGGGTGTTATTTGTCTCGCAATGTGAGCATTTTCTAGTTTCAGTGGCGCCTGATTGCTGTGGTAGTTTGTAGTGCAACTTCAGTTTTCTTTTGACGGGGCTTTCCCTGGTATACATGAGATTAGATTCAGAAACTCCTTTTGATCGGGACACTTCTTCAAAACGGTGTGGGTTGGTAGTTGAAAGCTGCGAACGCATAGAGCGAGTGACCATTCCAGAGGTCAAGGACACGCATGTTTCACTTGAGCATGAGCTGCTGCTGCTTTGATGGGCCAAAAATGGGCTGGGTGTTTGGAGCACTCCGGAGTCTAAACCAATAGAGTAATTGTTGTCAGGGGAACTGCTTGATCTGGAGTTTTCTTCAACAACATTTGGCTTTGGTTTGACCTCAGAAGATTCCTCATCCTGAAGATAAGATTGAACGTCGATCAATTTTTTGCCTACCCATATATCTAACTGAGTTTTTCCTCTAATCACATGTATGCAGTATGGTACGTAAGTTACGTTACTGAATTCAAAGGAAAGGGTGACAGGTATCTGATAATGCTAATTAAATGCAATATGCAAAAAGTGCTACAAATATTGCGTTTCATCTTTTCCAGGGTATCAGTCTTTCCATTGCTTCTCATAAGAGCTCCAAGCTATATTTTCTTCCTTAATTCTTAAAAAGGCTATGCAAACCCACAGAGTGGAAAATTAAGTAACAGATAACGAGATTCAGGATCAGAGAACTTCTCACCACAACCGATGCAGCATTGCCACCAGAAGCCAAGGATGAACCGACCAAAGTTGGCACAAGGTCATGGACATTCTCTCTCATGTCAATGACCTGCTTGTGGATGTTTGAGTGCAAAGATGGAACGAATGTGGGACTTGCAGCCGGACAGTATTCTGCAAAGAGACGGCCTGACCTGTACCGGACCCCACATGCATTGCAAAGGGTATTTCGCCCCATTGGTCCATCCCTCCATTGTGGTGTTTCACTCACCTGGCAATGCAAGCATTTTTTACTTTCAACAAATCTTTGCATTCTCTGTGTGGCACCTGATAGCTCTGCCAGTTTCTTTTTCTTTTTCTTTTTCTTCTTCAGTCTTCTGACGGAGTTTGTCTTGGTCTTTGGGGGATTAAATTCAGAAAATAAACTAGATAGGCGCAATTCTTTGGATGCAGAAGAACGGTGCAGATAAGTGGTTGAAAACCTTGAACGTTTAGAACAAGAGAAAATTTCACAGCTCGAGGGCAACCTCTTTTCACTTGAGCACGAGCTTTGGCTTCCATGGACCAAAACTGGGTCACCAGAATAATTATTCTGATGGGAAATGCCTTCTCTAGCAGCTTCTTCGACAGAGTTTGGGACACATTTTGGCTCAGGTTCCTTGCTCTGAGGACGAGATAATGAAGCAAACAAAAAGATCAGATGAGAGAGGCAGGGAAAGTCTTACCACATTTCAATCTACTGTGGAAACTTGTTCCTCTTGTCAAGTGGTATGCTAACATTGACAAAAAAGGAAATATGGATACAAATAGGCAGTGACGTATATCAATGCAATAACAAAACTATTAACGGCCACTTCGTAGTTGCAAGCATTTTTCCTCCTTGTGAAAATAGAGAATAGGCTAAATATTGTCAACCGCAACAACCAACAAGCAAACAACTAGGGCTGAAATTTCAAGTAAACAATGTGAAACAATGAGACACTGAAACGTGGTTCGACAAGGTGCGTACATCCACAGGTCAAAAGACTTGTTCAATCATCCAATCACTAATCATCTACAACAAAACAATGGGGTCACAAGGAGCTACTCTCTAGTATCAACTAGAGGCATACAAAAGTAGAAGTTTAAGTCTCACCGAACTGGATATCCCAGACTGTATATTCCAAAGGAAACTTGACAATCCGCTACAATCAAAACGTAGAACACATTGAGTTGATCATCTTATTAAAATCTCGTCAAAATTGGAGAATAAATGGTAGTTCGATCTTGGCTTGAAAAGAAGATTAAAACCTACCTTTTTACTTGGCACTTTCTGTCTCATGAAAACTCTATTTCACGCACAATCTGATTCTTTGTTCTTCCGTAAATCAATGAGAAAATTAAAAGGTAAACCAACCCCCCACCATCCCAAAAAAAATATAAGTAAAAATTACAAGATTAACCAATTAGAATTTGACCCAATAAATGAGTTCATGTGGAAGACACAATTTACGGAGGCATCCGCCCAACAAATCTCCCTCTCCTGACTTAGGGTAGGGGGTTCAACCAATCCCGCATGGGATTTATGAAACATTCTTCTCTTTGCAAGAAGTTTTACTCGTCATGGAGAGAGGTGTCAAATGGCCGCAGCTTATTTATTTAAGTACCTAACATGTTTCGTGTCGTGCCTAATCTAGCCCTTTATGAAAAGTTTTGCGTTGTGCCATGTTAGAATACTCTAGGTCTAGCCCAACCAATGGGCACGCCACAAACCACACCATGCCTATTTCGTGTTTGTGCCCGTGCCCATGCCTAATCTTGCCTTGTAATGCCAAAGGTGAAAAATTAAAACTAAAATTATCAATGCAGTTTTGTAGAGTTGAAAGAAAGAATAATCAGCTACTTAGAACTACAATTACAAAGAAATTTGAGGAACCAATTACTTTGCGCAAACTATCATAGTTTATTACTTTTACTTTACCACTTCATGAGTTATACATCTTCGGAGTGGGTATTTCCCGAATAGTACAATTGGCTCGAACATCTGAGGGACACATGCCCTGGTTGACAGCACCACGTGAGGGTGCCCGGTGATACTACCGAACACGTGATACAGGTGCACAACGATTAATGTGCACCGTCCATAAAGTATAACAGACAAACCCTAGCTAAACCGCCAATGTAATGTAGCGGTGGAATGTTTTTGAATGCATTGGAATGCAGATCCTACAAGATAGGAATGTATCCTATGAATATAGGGATAAAGATTGTATTGCCATATGGAAGGGAATTCCATATGGGGCTAGGATTCCTAATGTGAAAGGAATCTTGAGGCAAGTCTACTTGAGGTACAAGTAACACCATATCTATGAATAAGACATCACCCCAATGAAGAAAGGTACGCTGTGATAGGTTATCATGGCCTTGTTCCTTTACAAGGTTTAGTTTATTTTAGTTTTGTTTTCTAATCATTACTCCTCTTTTCAATTATTATTCTCATTTCTCTCTCTATCTCTTTCCACTCATTACCCCTATCTCCAATCATTATCCTATTCCTCTCTCCATTTATTACCCCTACAAACAAAACAAAACTACCAAAACAAACAAGGCCCATATGATTAGAGTTCTTGGGTTTGATAGTACGTGATACTAACTTAAGCATCGAAGGGCCTACTGCCGACTAGAGGCAGAGGTGCTCCTAACTGTTTCTAACTCGCAGTGCTAGGGTTTCGGGGAGGTAACTCAATGCTGATATCATAGAGTGTTGACCAGTGTATGCGGAACTTCTCCACATACAATCTTCAATCATGCACATGTGATCATAAACAAGTAAAGACATAATGGATTGATGCTATATAGGTTGGTTAATTGACTGTAAAGGAAAAAAAAAATTATGATAAAAATGAGTTCAATATCATTTGTGCATGATCAAAAATAACATACCCATGTACAACCAAGTCTGGCTTACCAATAGCGTTTGTGCCACCCAGTTTACACCTCTAGGTATCACCCTTCTCAAGTTGTAACAATTGTTCATCCAACACATCATGAAACAATAATACCACACATCAATGTGTTTTGATCGTAAATGGAAAGCGCGTATTTTTGCTTAAGTAATTCTTGAAGAAGTCTTTTCATCCATAACATCTCCTAGCATCCCTCTACCACTGGTAATATAGTCGACCT
The DNA here is from genome assembly GCA_036023075.1 of Gaultheria prostrata. Taxonomy (NCBI): domain Eukaryota; kingdom Viridiplantae; phylum Streptophyta; class Magnoliopsida; order Ericales; family Ericaceae; genus Gaultheria; species Gaultheria prostrata. The sequence goes on along the minus strand of JAXBDA010001091.1, from coordinate 6,551 downwards.
CATTGGTAGATAAAGCAACATGTTTTTGCAATTTGGACTACTTTTAGAATCAATAACACCAGTCATGTTTGCATTTGTGCAGCTTTCTAACATAGGCTTACCATTTCCAAAGCATAAACACATTTTGGAAAAACCTCCGAGATATCGAAAAAGCCATTTGACTACAGCCTAGTCTTCTTCCCGATAAGAAAGAAATCTACTCACCACACCAACCTCTTGCATACATCAAAGAACCAATTCCCGATGCATAGGGAGCATTCCTCATTCATCTTTTTCCTTTCTCACTATTTGGACATTTCTTGTAGCCAAGTTTGAAATGGATAATAGGCTAAATACTGTCAACTATAACAACCATCAAGCAAATAACTAGGGCGAAAAGTTTAAGTACATAAATTTCAACCACGAGACACTCAATTCACGCGGTTCGGCATGGTGCTTACATCCATGGATCAACAAACCAATTCAATTATCCGCCATGGGTTACAATAAATTACTCTGTATCAAGATGGCGACATACAAACATCACGCAAAGGTGAATGTCAACAACAACAACATCAGATGTCTAAATTTAGGTCTCACAAAATTGGATCTCTACACCAAAGATTCCAAGAGAGACTTGATAAATCCGCTCTGATTGAAACATAGAGCATGCCAAGATGAACAATATTTTGAAATCTCTTCAAAATCAGAGAACAAATGACTGTCCGATCTAGACTTGGAAAGAAGATGAAAACCCACCTTTTTACCCTGCACTTTTGTCTTCAAACTCTGTTTCACGTCGGAGTTTAGAAGAGATGAAATCTCGTTCATGCTTTCGTAATTTAATGAGAAAATAACAAGTTAACCCCTTCGTCTTCCAAGGAAAGACAAGATTATCCCAATAAGAATTTGATCCAACAAATGAGTCCATGTGGAATCCACTAATTAAGGAGGAGCCACCAACAAGGAGCATTTTTTTAAAGCACCCAACAAATTTTTAAAATGTAGCTTTAGACAAATATTGATCTAAAATGAACAAAATAGTGTGCACAGTCAATAGACTTTGTCAAAGCTTCAAAGCCTAAAAACTAATGTAGCAAGTGATTTAACATTTCAAAAAGGGAATCAAATCACTCACGTACGTAATACATTACCAAGAAAACACTCATGTAGGAACACGGAATAAACCAAAATAATAGGTGTGCAAAGTTGATCAGGTGCAAAGTTGGAGAAAGATCAAGAATGGAAGGAAGATACATAAGAATCTACAAATAAAAACAGGTATACTCATTTCTTTATTAGACCATGAGTGAGCCCAAATAAGCTGTGTCATAGAAGCCCACTTGATAGCCCAAAACAATGTTACTAAAAAACCTTTAAATTAAGATTTAAAAAAAAAAAAAAGAGAGCCTTGATTGATTTTGTAGCTCAACTACTATTCGATCAGTTACTAACCTTAATGAGGAAAAAGGGAATACTGAGGCCATTCTTTCTTGAAAAGAAATAAAGAACGAAAAAAAAAAACCCTATGTCAGCATTGAGAAATGTACTCTAGAGTTCCACATCATGTTTCCAGGTCAATTTACTACCATGTAGTCAGCACTATCGACACTCTTGAAGCTTCATTCAACAATCAGTGCATACCAACATTCTAAACAACTTCCAGAATGTATGGTAATAAATAGATGTCCGACGAAGAAAGTTTAAGTTGAGAATGACCCAATTGAGTTCACCAAAGAGATAGTGCGCAATGACACAAGAGTGACAGGACTTGAACCCGAGACCTCGTGGAATCACAGCTCTTATATAATGTCCCGCATCTCCAAGAGACACCCCGAATACCAAAAGTCAAATAATTTGAAAGCATTAGTCTTTTTCATGCTCCTTACTTGTAGGAGACCATCTTGGACCAACCGATGTGTTACTGCCGGAGTCCTATTTGAAGGCCTTAGGTTTTAGCCAAAACATTCTTATTCCCTTCAAATGACAAAATAATATTACTTTGTATATTGAACCTTTCGTTTCTCTGATCTCTTGTAATTTAGCATTTTGTCTCATGCAGAGAGTGCCCTTTCACATGCATAAAATGATATAATCATGTTTTGAGGGTTTATTTTTGAAAGGTCTCTTAGAGTACCACAAACGCTCATAAATTTACATTGCCATGTGATACAGCAAAGTGCATTTTTAGTGTAAAATGTTGAAGGGAATTTCGATATGCCCTGAGATCACCAATTTTCGCAAATGCTCGAGCTATCAGATATGGAACCGATAAAGTATGTCAAACTAAGGTGCATTCTACAACTCCATAAATTCAGCCCAAAACACAACTGGAGCTACAGATACTGTTTCTTATGTTTTTCAACTTTCAATGACCGAAAACTATTTGATTGTCCTCGCAAGAGCAACAAGGTATATTCCCCGAGAAAACAATTCACTTCCATAGTAACAAGGGACCTAACCTTGTGCATATTGCCAAAGGTTAGGTCTGTCTCCAATCATCCCCGCCCATACCCCCAATGATTGCGGACTAGATGGGTTATGTTATTGTTGTTGTTCCATAGTAACAAGGGAATATAGGCCAAACCCATCAAATGAAAAAGTTTGAAAGCAACAGCAGTACTCATGCATCAACAAGTAGTATCAAGTACAGCACTCCTTCCACATATACCAGTAGGAATATCTATACCATAGGCCTTAAAAGAAATAGGTCTCCTATGCATTTCAAGGGAGCAGAAAACAATGAACTCACAGGATAAGAGAGACTAGGCGCCACGACTGATGCAGCACTGCCAATGTAACTACCAGAAGGCAAGGACGATCCTGCCAAAACTTCTGAAAGAATTGGCACAAGGCTTTGGAGTTTTGCATCCCAATACCCTCCATTGAGGTCATCCCCTTCCAAACTTTCCATGGGGAAGTCAAAATAATCCACGTTTCTCATGAAAAGGTCACTAGCAACGCCACTGTTAGTTCCATCCAAAATGCCGTAGCCAGACATACTGATTTTCTGCAGAACAGAATAAAACAAGGCAAGCGAAACAAAGACATTGTTATTTTTTTCGGTACATCTAGGTTATTATCCAACAAGGAGACACAGACCTCATGAAGCAATCGGAATATGTAACATATTATAAACATCGACAATCTTGCAGTGGTTAAGGTAAGTAGGTAACTATAAATGGAACCCAGAAAATGATAAAGGGAATGTTATCTAATTATGAGACGGGATTACTATCGCCGATATTGCAGTGGTTAAGATAACTACAAATCCTATCATTATTGTGAACACAAGGTGCTTTCTACTAGCCCGGATTATTACCCCAATGGACATGCATACAGAATTTTTTGATAGACAAAAATCTCTCTCTCTCTCTCTCTCTCTCTCTCTCTCTCTCATTAATCGTACTAATAGTATGGGAATCAGTCAACAAAGGACTCTGAATTCGGCACAAAACAAAAGAATAATAGACTCAGGATTGCTATTTCTAACTCATCACATAACGGCATTGTTTGGTCGTAAATAGCAATTGGAATAGGCTCCCTACTGTCTTCAAAAATAGAAACCCCAATATACAAAACTTCTTAAAGTAGTAGTAATTTTTTTCCTGATAAAACTATTTACTCAACTCCTATCCACAAGGACCACAATCCCTCGTGAACCAACCACCAGCCAGTCATGCTATCCTTAATGTAAAATTGGAAAGGAAAGAATCCAATAATACCGAAGAAGACGTATTTGGTTGATGCGATAAAATAAGAAAACTCGTTCAAATACTCCAGTAGATGATGCTTTCATGAATACAATTAGCAAAAAGGGAAACAAATGCTATTGACTAATAGATCTGAAGAGAGGGGGCAAGAAAATATTTGATCTAACCCAAACCCACAAATCAATTCGAAGGAACGTAACGAGCATCGATGCGAGCGGACTCACCACGGTTGCCAAATTCCTGACGACCCTTTTCAGTTCCTTGTTCTTCCGAGAAAGAATTTGCAGATTGCAAAGAGAGAGAGAGAGAGAGATTATCTCCGGAATTGGTTTCCGGAATTACTTGACCTGACTTGGTACCTGGGCTGTTCCTGTTTTTCGGTGTGTGCGTGCAGAACGATTGCGATCTTTTTCACAGTATTTTGGAATGTTCTAAAATATTGATTCTTTACTGGAAATGGACGAAAAAGTTTGATACTTATTTAAAAGGTTTTATTAAAATATGCCATCATTAAATGAGGCTAATTAAATTCACTTTTATAAAAAGTGGAGTAGTAAAAATTAATTGATACGTATATTTAGATTTTCCATGCAAAATGTAGCAAATAAAAGTTTGTGCCTATTATTTATAAATTAAATTTTTTATGCAAACAAAAGTTTAATTAGATCATTTAATGAAATTTATCAAGTGTTGCGGGCACATAAATGAAACATAAGTATTGCAAAGTAGGTGAAATATAGGGTCAGTGATGGAAACACGTCATTCAATTTTATTTTTCGATAAACATGTCATTCAATTTGAATGTAAAAGCAATCATTAAATGTCTCCTTAAAAAATTAGAACATGTCACTTTACTCACCTACACTTTGCTTTCCATGTATGAGCCGAGGAAACCTTCACCTTGTTCGGTTTGGATTTGAGGTTTGGATTTTGAGTAGAGAGAGAAATAAAAGAAATAATTGAAAATTAGGTGTAATGATTAGATAGAGATAGAGAGAGAAATAAGAATGATATTTAAAAATAGACGTAATGATGAGAAAGAAATAGGGGTAATGATTGAGTAATAATTTCGAAACCGAATCTGGAGACCCAAACCGAACAAACGCCTTGATTTTTAACTTTTACCATTGATCCATGGTTCAAATATACTTCGCAAACAAAAGTATTTTTACAAAGAAAATCAATTTAATCGGTGTCGAACGCAAGTGTACAAGTTGCCTTTTAGTACTATTTCTTAAGACAAATGGATGTTAAAATTATAAACTAAGATCATTCTGTTTATCGAATAAAATAAAATGTATTTATTTGTTAATATCGGATCAGATAAATACTCCATCCGTCCCAATTTTATAGTCCATCGTTCCATCCTAACCGGATAAAAAATCGATTATGTCTTTCAATTGTAATACTCCCTCTGGCCCTTTTTAAGTGTGTTACCTGAGAATTCCAACTATTTTTCTCTCACATCAACTTTTACATTTACTTTTCATTACTTACACTAATCAATATAATAATACCAACTTTTTAAAAATGAATCTACTTTTATGGGCAAAATAGGAAATGTACCCACTAACTTTTCAAAACACATATTTATTAAGGGACATCCCAAAATGAAAATGCACACACTATAAAAGGGACGGAGGGAATACATTTTATATGCAATATGAATCTTATTTGATAGATCATGTTCTAATTTTTTTGGAAGTACAGGAGATGCAAGAACAGGGACATAAGTCCTGTCCAGTTTTTTGAGTATCTAGTTTGGTCTAATTTTGGGCCATCATGGGGTCCTTTGGGCCTCGCAACACTAATCGAAATCTTCTCATTTTATAGAGGTTGTCATCTTATTTTTTCTGTACAAATCTGTTTTGTCAGTATATCTATTGATGTTTGATACTCCATGTGTACTACAAAATGAATAATGTGTACTACAAAATGAATAATTACGATCATTGTTGTGGACCCGTCCCAGACCTCGCGAAAGCTCAAAACCGGATCAAAATTGGTCTACGTCTTAAACAGTGGCGGATGCAGGATTGCAATTTTTGCCTAATTTGCGGGGACAACTCTTCAGTAATTTTACAAAAAAATCTAAAAGTGTACTAAAAATATGTAGAAAATTGAAGAGAGTGTAGGGGCCGAACACACCCTTGTCCACCCCCGGTCTTAAAGTAGTAAAAAAATTTCGTGATAAAACTATTTACTCAAATCCTATCCACAATCCCTCATGAACAAAACCACCAGCCAGTCATGCTGTCCTTAATGTAAAATTGGAAAGAAAGAATCCAATAATACCGAAGAAGACGTATTTGTTTGATGCGAGAAAAATAAGAAAACTCGTTCAAATACTGCAATAGATGAGATGATGCTTTCATGAATACAATTAGCAAAAAGGGAAGATAAAAAATGCAATTGATTAATAGATCTGAAGAGGTGGGGGCAAGCGACAGAAACAGAAAATATTTGATCAAAACCCAAACCCACAAATCAATTCGAAGGCACGTAACGAGCATTGATGCGAGGGGACTCACCACGGTTGCCAAATTCCTGACGACCCTTTTCAGTTCCTTTTTCTTCCGATAAAGAATTTGCAGATTGAACAGAGAGAGAGAGAGAGAGAGAGATTATCTCCTGGGTTGTTCCTGTTTTTCGGTATGAGCGACAGAGCGTGCAGAACGTGTAATCTTTTTTATTTTGGAATGTTCTAAAATATTGATTCTTTAATGAAATTTTTTTTTTTTTTTGAAAACGTCAAGATATATAAAAAACAACCGCAGCTAAGTCAAATCTCTGGACAACACCGACTCGAGACTGGGCGGAATACAACCCGAAGAAAGAACAAAGTTACGATTTTTACAA